>JABUQX010141997.1:0-7500 GCA_015478945.1 Trachelipus rathkii
TAATGATAATAATAATAATAATAATAATAATAATAATAATAATAATAATAATAATAATAATAATAATAATAATACTAATAAATAAATAAATAAATAAATAAATAAATAAATAAATAAATAAATAAATAAATAAATAAAAATAATTACAGAGATAAGCTATCAGCAACGCAGCGATCAAACGTACCCCGGAAAGTACTGCCGAGCCAGCGAGAAATAGAACTAACTCAAGATACTCTCTCTAGTACTCCCTTCTCAGAACTTTAAGAAAACGCAATTTCCAAGCAAGGGAGGTAAAATTCAGGATAAAACCGCGACTCAATCTCGATTGACAAGAATTAAAAAAGAAGAATCAGGCAAGGGAGGTAAACGCGGAACAGTCCGTAACTACTGATTGACTTACGAACTTACGAAAAAGAAAGAGTATCTCAACAGAAGGGACTTTTGTTACTATTTGTTAAATAAATTCATCGTTCAAAATTTCCATCATTACATTATATAGGGCCTTGCTCTCAAAAAGCAGCCACCAACTTAGGAAGCTTTTGGTGGCCCTATATATATAGTATAGCTTATATATATATATATATATATATACTCAACTATATATATATATATATATATATATATATATATATATATATATATATATATATATATAGTATATATATATATATATATATATATATAAGAAACAAAAAGACAAATATTTGTATTCGATATATTTTATTTTTTTTAAGATCAACCTTCTACTAGCAGTTTTTGATACGTAGAAAAAGTTATGTTTTTCTTAAATCCAAAAATCCTCAGAAAATCTCATTATAACTCTTCCGAATTTCTAAAGTCTCTCTCTCTCTCTCTCTCTCTTCTTTCTCTTCCTCTTCTTCCTCTCCTTCTTTCTTCTCTACCTCAATTAATTATTTTGAATAAATATTTTTTACCCGAATGAGTCGTTTACAATTGACCTTCAAACCAATAATATATATATATATATATATATATATATATATACTATATATATATATATATATATATATATATATATATATATATATATATATATATATATATATATATATATATATATAGAGAGAGAGAGAGAGAGAGAGAGAGAGAGAGAGAGAGAGAGAGAGAGAGAGAGAGAGAGAGAAAATAAATGCCTTCTATAAAAAAAAAAAAAAGAAAAAAAAAAAAAAAAAAAGAGAGAGAGAGAGAGAGAGAGAGAGAGAGAGAGAGAGAGAGAGAGAGAGAGAGAGAGAGAGAGAGAGAGAGAGAAGCTGATAGGACGATGTACACACACACAAATAAGTGTATGTAAATCAATAGTCCCGAAAACAATTAAATTTATTAGCAATAGTCACATCTCTGCAAGACTACTTCTGGGTATGTCATTTAAAACGCACACACACACAAGATTGTATGAATGTACGAATTTTGTACACGTAAAGCACATGGTAGTATTGAATATTAAACTGAACACAGAATTAAGCATTTGTTTCAATACTCTTTCAATAAAAGTTTCAAATTAAATATATATAAATACGCACACGCACTCGCGCGCACACACACACACACACACACAGTATATATATATATATATATATATATATATATTAGATATATATATGTATATATCAATATATGTTGGTTATATATATATATATATATATATATATATATATATATATATATTATGATTATAATATATTATATATATATATATATACATATATAAGAAAAATATATATATTTTTATATATATATATATATATATATATATATATATATATATATATATATATATATATATATATATAGTTATATATCTATATATATATATATATATATATATATATATTTCATATATCTAGATATGTATGATATATATATATATATCTATTGTTATATATATATATATATATATATATATATATATATATATATATATATATATATATATATATATATATATATATGAAATAAAAAATATTTTAAAAAAATTTTGCCAAACTTGTTGTCCTAATATATATATATATATATATATATATATATATAAATATTGATATATATATATATATATATATATATATATATATATATATATATATATATATATATATATATATATATATATATATATATATATATATATATGAGAAGAACACAAAAATTAATTGAGAAAGATATTGTTAATTTCTGACATGTAATATATATATATATATATATATATATATATATATATATATATATATATATATATATATATATATATATATATATATATATATATATATATATATATATATATATATATATTAGTGATGCAGGTAACATTCACATCCGCACACGCATACGCACAATTAAAGATCCGCAATCCGCATCCGCATCCGCGCTTCGCCCTGCGGATGTTGCGCGGATGTTTACTGTTGAGATTTGATAAAGAATTTTATAATAAAAATACTTAAGATGAATCTGAAAATGAAAATGAGTTGAAGGCAATTCAAAAACGGCTTGATATTCCATAACTTACTGTTTTCAAAGACGTTCCAACTCGCTGGAATAGTAGTACACTTCATATGATGGAAAAAATGGTATTGATCAAAGAACCTCTTGCTTTGTACGCCAGTTCGTATTCCAAAGTTAACATTCTTACTAATGTGGAAAATGACATCATATCACACTGCATTAAGCTATTGAAACCATTTGAAGAAATAACCAAAAAAATCAGCCTCTACAGCTTCTGTTTCCGATGTAATACCATTAATCTCAACGCTAAGAAAGCATTTTTGTACCATCTTCAAATTGATCACGGTTTAAAAAGAATGAAAGATGTAATAAAACTAAAGCTAGAAAACGCTTTGGTTCTGTGGAAATTAATGACCTTCATACTGTTGCAACTTACGATCCCCTTTCTAAAGGCAAGTTTTTTTGTAACACAGTATTAGAACAAGTTAAAACCGTCACTTGCGTTACTGCAGTTGAAAAACTTCAATCCGAACAGTCTGTTAATTCGCCACCCATTTAAAGAAAAAAAAAACGAAATCTACAGAACCAACAACAGATTCACTGGAAGAATTTCTACAGTCCAGTAGTGATGAAGAAACACACGCATTACCAAAAGATGTAGTGCAAATGATTGAAAACTATCACCAAGAAAAACGACTAGATACAAATGATGATCTTATCAGTTGGTGGAAAGTTAAGCAAAATGTTTACCCGTGCTTTAGTAAACTTGCAAGAAAATACTTGGCTCATTCCAAACTATTGTTTCAAGTGAGAGAGTATTTAGCAATGCTGATCTGATATATGATAATAAGAGAAACTGACTGTCAGAATAGAAAAGGTAGAAAACTGATGTTTCGTTAAGGCCTTCCTATATTTAATTTCCTCAATGTTGGTGCAAAAAGTATACAATCCATTGTAAAATCTTTCATTATGGTCGGAGGTTGGGGAAAGAGGTAGGTGTGGTGTATTTGAGTTGGATCCCCGTCCCGCACCCCGGTAACAATTATATTAATATGTTGTGGCTAAAACTCGAAATATATATATATATATATATATATAAAATATCCATATATATATATATATATATATATATATATATATATATATATATATATAAAAAGAAATAAATCTTGATTATTTCTCAATCTAAATTTATATATATATATATATATATATATATATATATATATATCAAATATCCGCATCTCATATCCGCGGATGTTAAAATCAAACATCTGCATCCGCATCCGTATCCGCGGATGCGAAAAATATGACATCTGCGCACTACTAATATATATATATCATATATATATATAGGCATAGTGAAGAGAGCAGTATATATATATATATATATATATATATATATATAGAGCAGTATAGCATATATATATATATATATATATATATATATATATATATATATATATGTTGTTGTTGGTTATAGCATATATATTATATAATTATTATATATTTATTTAGCAATGTATATATATATATATATATATATATATATATATATATATATATATATATATATATATATATATATATATATATATATATATATATATATATATATATATATATATATATATATATATATATATATATATAATATACCCTTCCTTTACTTCCATCAAATGTTAGGTTATGTGCGCAACATCATATTTAAGTAGAAAAGCATGCCGTAAGTCGAAACCAAATCATCAGCGTACAATAAGCAGGGAACCCTCCATTCTTTTCGATTCTCCATCAGTCCAACACCTTCCCCTACCACCCTACCTCTAATTCCTTTATTACCCCATCCATATACAAATTAGATAGCCAAAGGGACATAAAATATCCTTGCCTCACTCCACTATTAATATTATACCATTCACTTTCAACTATATTTATTCTTAGACACGCTTCACCATCGGCACAGATACTTTCGATTACAATCAAAAACTTACCATCATCACCATATATCACTAATAGCTACCTCAGAGATTCCCTATTAATCCTGTCATACGCCTGTTGCAAGTTCATAAAACCTAAATTCGATTTATTATTTTCTCTCTCAATCATCTGTTTCAATGTAAAGATTTGATCTACATGACATCTACCACTTCTAATTGTACCTTTTTGTTCGCCAATCATTCACTCAGTCACTAGAAGCACTCTTTCGAGCAAAATACCAGAATATATCTTCCCTACAACACTCAAGAAACTAATCACCCCATAGTTCTTACATCTTCCCTTATCTTCCTTACACTTATAAACGGTATTATTGCTGCTCTCCTCGAACCTTCGGATCTATACCCTCCATAAGAGCTTTGTTACACAACTTCCATATTCATTCAATCACAATATATCCTCCATTCCTAATAATTTCACCAGTAATTCCATCTATCCTCGTTTCTTCTTACACTATCAAACCCACACACATTCACTATCACTTCTTTATTACTGGGAATGTTATGTAAATTTTTGAAGTGTTCCTTCCACACTCTCCTCGCATCCATTTTATCAATCACTAAAGTACCATCACTATTCATTATTCTGTGAAGATTCCCCTTGCTCTCTTCCTCAACCTTTCGTACTTCCAAACTCTTCAAATACCTCTTTTTTTCTCCTACGTAAACAACTTTTAGTCTTCCTTTTTTTTCCTTCTTATATATTTTTATACATCTTTCTTTTGAGACCTAATCATTGGCTATTAGCGCATTCAACCACGCTTTATTTTACTTTTAACCATTTGCATCATCTCTTCATTCTTCCACTCACTATTGGCATTCTTACATACTACTTTAGCATATCTACATACTTCTCTTGCACTACCAACAAAGACTTCCTTCATTTGCGCCCAGGTTTGTTCAGTTTCATCTCGTTCACTTTCAACTGATTTATTTGTAAGTACTCTCACATACTTTCCTTATAACCTTGTTCACTTAACTTCTCACTTTTAATTCTCCCCATTTCCTTCCTTATCTCTTTCCTCTCCATCCATACCCTTACTAACTTAATCTTTCATAAAACAAAATAATGATCTTATATTCACGGATTTAACGTCCATCACCACCTACTTCAACATCTTCTTAACCAACACAAAATTAATCATACTTTTAACTTCGATACTATCTCCACCTACCCCAACTCACGTATACTTATGGATACACATTTTACCCCACACCACTAGTCTTTACCACTTCATTTCAGCATTGTTTCAGTCACAGCAAGAAAATCAAACCTACTCTTTCTAAATACATCCATCACCTCTCTCCTCTTCTCCTCACCATTTATTCCTCTAACATTCTGTGTACCCAAACGATTCATACATTTCCGCCGGAAGACACGAGGTTGCTTACTGCGATCACAACCAAGTCCGAGGCATGCATGAGCATTCTTAGGGTATAAATAAGTGGCAGCTGATTCCCAACCCAACTAATACTGTCCCATTAGTAGCCTCATACGACACGCAGACGGCAGAACATACGCTGTGGGAGGTCTTTCTCCCCCTACACAGATAATGATAATAATGATAGAAAATCTGATAATAATAAAATATAATAATAATAATAATTAGAATAAATAAAAATTATGATAGATATGTTTGCAGTTGTTATTTAGTAACGAATGTTAAACGTAGTAATTATTACAATGAAATGGCTGAAGATAGTTACTATCATTACCATAATCATGACTTGTTATAATAACGGGTACTGGGATGGTAGACAGTTAAAAAAAAGGCTACATTTTACAAAAGCAACATTATTTATTATTATTATTATTATTAAACATCATCATATCATCATCATATACTACCATTATCTTCATTTTTCAATACCATTCATTATTACTATTATTATTATTTGGTATTTATTAATATTTATTTAGATAATAAGTTTTTATTTTTTAGCAAAAGACTTAGTAGAGTTTTCGGTTTTAATGTCTTGTGGCATTGAGTTGTAAAGTTTAGCTGCTTTGTAGCTGAAACATTGTGTGGCTTTTTTTAGTCGACAGAATGGAGCGTTTATGTAAGTATTATTTCGTAAATTAATTCGATTTGCCTCACGCCTTGCTTGGTTTGAGCGAAAATTTTCTAGTAAGAAGTCGCAGGCATTGTTATGAATAATTTCATGTATTTCTTTTAGTATTGATATATTGAGTAAATCTTTAAACCGAAAAGTATTTAGTTTTTTGAACAAGGGTTATGTACGACTGTAAAAGTCTCTTGTAGCGGTAATGAGGGGAATAAAGCGCTTTTTGAATTACAATTACAGGATGGATTACTGAGTTACTTGTGGCTCCGTAGATAGGAAGACAGTATAGTAAATAGGTGTATCAATGCATAGTATATCTTCTTAAGAATGGAGAGAGGAACAATATTTTTTTCAAATTTTATTAGCACATACAAAATACATGTATCTAGCCAGTCTGCTAACTAGGTTGTTAACATGCTCTTTAAATGTCAGTTTTTCAATAATTATTACACAGGCATTTTAGCATTTTAGCATTTGAAGTCCTATAGGCAGTTCCACCTCATATAGTTTGATACTGTAGTTGCATATTGATTTGCTCTAAGAATAATATAAGATTTTTTTTTTTTTTGTGGGGGGGTCTATTTATAAATAATTTAGTTTTTTTTTTATTGGGTATGAACTGTTTGGAAAGAAAGGAGAGAGAGAGAGAGAAAGAGAGAGAGAAGAGAGAGAGAGAGAGAGAGAGAGAGAGAGAGAGAGAGAGAGAGAGAGAGAGAGAGAGAGAGAGAGAGAGAGAGAGAGAGAGATAAAAGCCAGAAAGAGAAGAAAGAGAAAGAGAAAGAGAGAGAGAGAGAGAGAGAGAGAGAGAGAGAGAGAGAGAGAGAGAGAGAGAGAGAGAGAGAGAGAGAGAGAGAGAGAGAGAGAGAGAGAGAGAGAGGGGGGAGGGAGAGAGAGAGAGAGAGGGAAAGAAGAAAGAGAGAAAGAAAGAAGAGAAAGAAAGAGAGAGAGAGAGAGAGAGAGAGAGAGAGAGAGAGAGAGA
>JABUQX010141998.1:12500-15510 GCA_015478945.1 Trachelipus rathkii
TATATATATATATATATATATATATATATATGTATATATTTATATATGGAGGAATATATTGAATTCTCTATTCCTAGAACTAAAACTGATAAATCTTGGTTAATCAGAAATGATCGTGGTCTTCATTCAAATCCAGAAACAATCGAACTATCGTCTTATCGCATTAAACTCTATTCTTCTTAAAGTTTTTGAATCTATTCTTAAGAAGAAGATTTTGAAACATCATAAATTTTCTAATCTTATTTCTGATTGTGAGTATGACTTCTCTAAATACCGCTCGACTCGTGATTTTCCTTCCTTTCTCTCCTCTTGGTCTTCTTCTTCTCTTCCGCTTTCGGTGAATCCTTTTCTGTTCCCCAAGACATATCGAAGACCTTCGATAAACTCTGGCACAAAGATTTCATTTCTAAACTTGAAACTTCCTGTATTAATTCTTCTCTTTGAAACTTTCTCATAACTTCCTTTCCAGTCTTTCTATGGTTACTTTGTAGATAGCCACAATTTATCCATTAAACTTTTCCATAATGGTGTTCCTCAGAATTCTTTTCAATCCCAAACTCTTTTTTTTCCTATTTTGCATGATCTATCTTACCGTGTCTCCTCTCCATACTTCTGCTGATAACTCCACCGCTCATCATTACTACTTTCAATTTGAAGGACAACTCATTCAACAGCAAATAAATGATGCTAGGAGGGTAGTCTTGAAACTACAGACCTTTGATCTTTCTCATACTTATAGTTGTGTTATAGAAAATATAATTGTTTTTCAATTCGTCAATAACTCGGCTTCTTCATTTATCTACTTGATATAATCTTCCACACAACTATAAAATCTTTATTGAAATAACAACTCTAACCTTCTTCTGTTCTTAATATTCTTTATATTTTCCTTTCTCGTGATCTTTCTTAGAAGAATGACATTATGTTGATTCCAAAATGATTCTAGGAAATTTGGTGTTCTGAGGCGCCTTCGAAATTTCTTCTCACTACCCCAGTTGCTATCTCTACAGAGGGGCGTTGCTCGCCCTTGTATGAAAAATGAATCACATATCTGTAGTGACTCCACACATATTGCTCTCCTTGATAAAATACAGTCTAGACTCTAGGGCTTGTCGACTCGTTAATTCTCCTACTCTCTCTTTCTCTCTCTCTCTCTCTCTCTCTCTCTCTCTCTCTCTCTCTCTCTCTCTCTCTCTCTCTCTCTCTCTCTCTCTCTCTCTCTCTCTCTCTCTCTCTCTCTCTCTCTCTCTCCCAATCTTTCTAGACGTCGAACTGTTGCATCGCTCTCCTTATATTAATTAGTGTTATTACAATTTACATTTCTCTTTTGAATTTTCTAGTCATTTACCTCCTAATTTGAAGAGAGTTCCTGAGACTCGTATTTCAGAGTGTGTCTCATCCTTTCTCCGTCCTACTCTTTGACTCAGATTTAATTTATGTGGTCTTTATTAAATGTACTTCACTGCTAAAGTCTGGAACACATGCATTTATCAATTTTCAAACTACTTTTAATTACTACGGCTTTATATCGGGGCATATCAGACTTTAATTTGGCCTTTGTTTCCAATTTTTCCCAAAACGATGGAATTTGTTAAGCCTCTGGCTTTTCTTTACTAAATGAATTATATATATATATATATATATATATATATATATATATATATATATATATATATATATATATATATATATATATATATATATATATATATATATATATATATATATATATATATATATGGGCAAAAAATTTCTTACATACTATTGACACATTGTTTTTAATTCAGCAATTTGAAATTATGAAAAACTCTAAATGATAAATGGGTGCTGTTAATTTGTAATATATAAAAGGTTTAGGAAAATAAAGTTTGAAGAATTCCTCTCACTTAAAATTAATCCTTGGAATAAATTCCTAAAAATGTTTATTTACTTTAACATATTTGCAATTTTTTATCTCAAAGAAAAAATGATTAAAAGTTATTAGATTTTGATTATTTTTATCGTATTTTGATGTTGTAAAATTTTCAAATTCATTTACTGTTTTCCTCCCATTTATTTATTATCTAAATACATAATTAGCTATATTAGCTATACGGTTTCATTTAGAGCAATTTTTTATTACTTCTTTTTATTAGGAAAGGGGTAAAAAAGAAAAAAAAAAGCTACATAAAAAAACAAGGGTTATTTTGAGTTTCGTTAACCAAAAAGAAATGTTGGTTCATAACCAATCAGCCATATATATATATATATATATATATATATATATATATATATATATATATATATATATATATATATATATATATATATATATATATATATATATAAATATATAATACTTTTCAGATAGCGGTTAAAATTGAAGGCTCGTTTAATCCTTTAATTTTATTAAAGGCAAGTTTTGTTTAAAAAATTAAACTTTATAAGGACATTCAGGCTAAAGTATAATGCGTTTTCATCATATACTATACCTGAACCACTAATAAAACGTTCGTTCAGGTCTCTCACTGATCGGAAGGTAAGCTATTGCAATGGAAAGGTGACTCAATCTAAAATAATTTTCTCCATTTATTTTTCCACCATTGAGAGAATTAGTCATTTGTTGATATTTTATCAATTAAACACAAATCAATCATTTCACCACTAAATTTTGTTTTGAGACTTTCGTTCATCATCACATTTGATGATAAAAGAAAACCACATCATCAATTATTGCAGATTCAGCTGATTTATTTCGATTTTACTTTGTTATATGGTTTTAAAGTTTCAAAAGCATTTGCAGAGATGATATAACACTTGTTCTTATCTTCTATAGGCCTTAGATGACTGCTCGGTTAATTTCATTAAAATTCTTCAAGGGCTTGTACCCAAAAACGACCGTCCTATTTTTGGGACATTGGCCACTATTCACGAAAATACTCAAAAGGAAGGAAAACATGTACATTATTTGGAATTGTTTTATTTTCCTCAAAGTAATGAATAAAATATAAAATTCTTATTTATAACAGTG
>JABUQX010142000.1:2500-10000 GCA_015478945.1 Trachelipus rathkii
GTTTTATTTTTTGGATTTTCATTTTCATAACAGTAATACTAATGATTAGTGATGGTAATAACATTGCCAGTATAAGTATACTGTGTATCGTTAAATTGATAATTTAAATGGTGAAACCTATTCTTCCTTTGGTTATATTAGATTCCTCTCCCCTCCAAAGAATATACCGGATACTTCAACTGCTCATATTTCAAAGAAGAAGATGGGGGATCAAAGAGTTCCTATGTTTATATACATGGTAAGCATTTTTTTTGTATTATATATCATGTTTGTACTCAGACAAAAATTTTGAAGGGTTTGTTAAATTTTGTTTTTCGTTGAGAATAATATATATATTTTATAATATTTATTTTTTTTATTAAAAAAGTTCACACCTCACGGGCATAGCCCTATTCAAGGAGGGGAACTTCTCTAGGTAATTTCTACCTAGGATCCGAACTAGGATTCGAACCCACGACCATGCCATGCGACTCCGTCGCTCTACCGTTTGAGCCACGGTATATATATCAAGGAGTGCGAAAAGCTCTACCAACGTAGTTTTTAAAATAAGGGCGTATTTTAATTAATAATTAAAACAAATAATAACGTATGAATTAATAATTTTCAACAGGTTTTACTTCAAATGAGGGAGTATATTTTTCAGTAATACTAGTCCAATATATATTTTATTTATAATTGTAATTTTGTAACAGTTATTTTAAATTACAATTCTTTATAATAATGTTTTTACAATTTCCATATTATTTAATATTGTTAAAATTAACTTTCAATTACAATCTGGTCCATAGAATGGAGCTGAGGGATACATTTTATAATAATGTTCCTTGCAGGTTTTTTTATTACATATTCCGGATATTTTACGGAATTATTTTTTAAATATAATTTATCTCACTCTCTATCTCTATATATATTATTTAGTAGTAAGAGGACAAGTTCCGCGTACATTTCTGTGCGTAAATATATATACCCGGGAATCGAGCTCTCTCAGGGGTTGGGGTTAGGGTTATCGTATCCCCCTAAAATTTGCTTCCCCATCTGGTGATGACATAACCTCGTCGTAGACGAGGTTACTTGTCCAAGAATCTACCCGGAGGGGGTGCTGCCCCTCCCTCCAAAATAGGAAATTGAGGTGAAAATAAAATACAAATAAATATATTAATATATTAATAAATATATATATACAGTATATATATATATATATATATATATATATATATATATATATATATATATATATATATATATATATATATATATATATATATATATATATATATACTCTACTGTACTTACCACATAACTATATACACTATACCTATATATATACTATTTAACATATATATATATATATATATATATATATAGTCGTTCCTGAACAAATGTCAGCTCCTTGAGCCCGAAGAATATAATTCAGTTGACGAACAGGTCATGGTAACGAAAATCGTGTCAGATTGGAAAAAAAATAGTGCCAATGCTGCTCATAAATGGGGGTACATGGTTTTCTTAAGGTGTGGAGCATCTGGAATAATATACGAATTTGAGGTGTATACTGGAAAGTCATCTGAAAAACCTAAACTGGGAGTCAAAGGTGATTTGGTAATAAGACTGTGCAGCAATCTTCCTTCACAAATACTACAGTGTTTTTTGATAATTACTTTACATCTTTACTCCTTTTGACTGAGCTAAGAGACAAAGGAATTTTGTTACTGGGAACTATAAGACCGAACAGAATTGTAGGAGCCCAGAAGTTGTTTATGTCAGAGAAAGAATTGAAGAATATCGGAAGAGGAGCGTACGATTATCGGGTGGATGCTTCATCAGTTATCCAAGTGATTAGGTGGCTTGACAACCGAGTAGTGTAGCTTGCTTCAACTATTGTTGATGCTGGATTGGGAGACAAGGTGAAGCGATGGTCTTCTAAGGATAAAGCATTTGTTCACATTGATTGTCCAAAGATGATTCATGAATATAACAAGTTCATGGCGTCGTTGATCTCAATGACATGATGCTCTCTCTATAGAATGAAATTGGGAAGCAACAAATGGCCAATCATATATTACTGTATAAAAATTTCAAATAGATGGCTATTATATCGATGAGACCATGGAATTAGTCATCCAGGGAAAAAAGACACAATGTCTTTGCTGATCTTCCAATCTGAAGTTGCATCTAGATTGGTTCAAGCTGGAAAACTGCCCCACTGCATGATTAGACATCGGGGACGTCCTTCATCTTCTTCACCTGCTCCGAAAAAAGCAAGAACGAGCGCAAAAGTAGCTGTTCCAACAAAAGACAAAAGACTTGACGGTTAGGCCATTTCCAGAAATATGATGAAAAGCAGCATCGATGCAGATTATGTCCAAAGGGGTACAGTCATACTCATGGTCTTAGGTTCAAGGTGTACTTATGTTATACCAAAGACAGAAATTGCTTCTTTAACTTCCACACAATTTCTTAAATGCATTTGTTGTCAAATATTTAAACATTTTTTATTAAGTTTACTACAGGAAATGAAAAAGTATTTTTTAATATTTAACTCAAAAATTACTTCTCTCATGCATAATGTTGTTCAGAAACAACGTTTCCAATTTCAATTATTTTGAACTAAAATATGAATGGAAAACCATTCATACATAACACTGGTCTGCGACATTTTTTCTGTCAAGGATTTTTTGAGTAATTCTTGTGTATTTTAATGCGATGAATTCGAATCTGCTATTGGTTTTTGCAAATCAGGTCAATTTTTTTTCTATGACCTAAAGTTAAACTTTTTTTTTTTATTTCTAAATGATTTGTTTTAATTTTTTAATATGAAAAGGTTGCATTATGTCTACATTTTCACATAGTAATGCTAATATAATGATATTATGAAATTCTAATTTTTGGCATACATTCAATTTTTGAAAAGCTAAAAAGTTTCATTTTCCCCCATTTTATGGTATATATATATATATATATATATATATATATATATATATATATATATATATATATATATATATATATATATATATATATATATATATATATATATATAACTATATATATATATATATATATATATGTGCACAGGAATTTAAAAATGAATCGAAATGTATAAATAATACCAATAGGTTTTGTTTTATATATTATGGACGAAATAATATTGCTTGGACAGCAATCTAAATAACGTCATTTGTGAAAGCAAGCTCGAATTATGTTAAAAAAATGAAATTTACATTGATCAAGATAAAAAATGTACTCCACATTTCTGTTGCATGAAATGTGTTGAAAAATCAGAAGATGGAGTAAAGGCAAAATTAATTCACTACCTTTTGGTATACCGATGTAGTGGCGAATTAACTGATCGTAATGTTATTTTTGCCTCATTGACTTAGTTGGTAAGAATTTTATTACATATGTTATTTACTATTTTTATCATTTACAATATATAGACATGAGTACATCTCACTGCACGAGTTTTAATGTTTAGTAATTTCATTCAAAGGAGTGAACAGAAAAAACAAGCATCATGTTGTTTATCCTGATCTTTCTTCTGCCAGATGCCCAGTTCCTCATGGCCAAGAGGTACCCATACCTGAACGACCTGTTAATCCGGATAATTTTGAAGAGAACGATCAGGAATTTGAAGAAATAGACACGTCGTAATCATATATCGCTTCAAATTCAGAATCAGAACAGCCTAATCAAGTACAACTGAGCGACTTGACCAGAGATTTGGGTCTATCAAAAGAGTCAGCCCAGAGTAATTGGTTCAAGACTTGCTGAAAATAAGTTACTGGCTCCATGGACAACATTACTGGTACCGTAGCAGAGATGAAGAGTTTCGAAAATTTTTCGCCGTTCACGAAAATACTATGCTTGTATATTTCAAAAATATCGGTGGATTAATAGAATCTTTAGGGTTGCCCTATAAACCAGAAGTATAAAGACTTTTATTGACTCTTCAACAAGAAGTTTAAAAGGTGTCCTCTTACATATTGGAAATAAAACGCAGTATCTGTTCCAGTTGCACACTCTGTTTAATTAAAGGAGAACTACGAAACCATGAAGAGTTTAATGGATGCTCAAGTAAAGTCTTCATGAATGGAAGTATAATAGTGGAGATCTAAAGGTAAGAAATATATTAGTGATTTTATTGGAAAGAAGAAAATATTTTTCAGTAGAATAATTTATGGTTGCTTAATTTAGATATACTTATATTATATTATATTATTCTAAATTTGTAATACGTTGCACTTAAAGACAAAAATATTAATATAGTATTTAATAGATTTTACATTTACATTAAATTTGTTATCAACATTAAAGAAATTTTATATTAATAAATATTTTCTTTTTATTTTCCCAGGTTGTGTCTTTAATACTTGGAATGCAAGGCGGGTACACGAAATATCCCTGCTTCCTCTGTTTATGGGATAGCAGAGCCGATGAACAGCACT
This sequence comes from Trachelipus rathkii, assembly GCA_015478945.1. NCBI lineage: Eukaryota > Metazoa > Arthropoda > Malacostraca > Isopoda > Trachelipodidae > Trachelipus > Trachelipus rathkii. The sequence continues at coordinate 6,943 of JABUQX010142000.1, forward strand.
ATAGCCGACAAGAATGTCCATCTTGACAGTCCTTTGATCCTGGTTCCCATAATGTCATATATAAACCTATCGTCAACCGTAATAAAATTTTACTTCCACCACTTCATATAAAATTAGGATTAATGATAAGTTTTATAAGGGCATTAACGAAAGACAGTCAATCATTTCTTTGTTTGGCAAGAAAATTTCCACAGGTTAGTGATGCCAAATTAACTGTTGGAATATTTGATGGTCCTCAAATAAGGATGCTGATGAAGGACGCTGGATTTGCTGAAATGATGAGTGAGACAGAACGAAATGCATGGGGAATCTTTTAAAGCACTGTCTCTTAATTTTCTTAGAATCATAGAAGTTCAGATTATGAAACCACTGTAAAAAGTTTAAAACAAAACTTTGAAATCTTAGGAGTGAGAATGTCTATAAAACTCCACTTTTTAAGATCCCATCTTGACTACTTCCCAGAAAATTGTGGAGATTACAGTGAAGAACAGGGGGAAAGGTTCCATCAGGATATTAAGTGCATGGAAGAAAGACATCAGGGAAGATGGGACATTAATATGTTGGCAGACAAATGTTGGTGCTTGAAAAGGGATTCACCAGAACAAAAATACAAAAAAAAATCTATAAATTATATTTTCTTTAGAAAAAATGCTTAAATTGCTATATTTCTTATTTGTAATTGTAATATTCATATTTATTATCAGGAATCACATCAATTCCATAATTAAAAGTGTTGCGTTTCACAGTTTTATTAAATATTTAACCTGAAATATACCAAACTACAGTATATAACATACTGTTATTTAAAAAACAGGTCATAGTATAAAAAATTGGCTTGGTTCCCAAAACCAATATCAGATTCGAATTCAGCGCATTGAAATACATAAGAATCAATTAAAAAAATCTTTGACAGCATAAATTCTTTTTTCGAACGCAGGCCTGTGATAATTCAAGTCCAATAAAGGTTCTAAAAATTGTTATTTTTTTCAAAAAAATAAAATAAAAATAAAATAAAAAATAATTCATGAGAGCAAAGGATATGGGAGGAAAACCAATGTACATTGGAATTTGTGTTAGTAATCTTCGTATGAACCTCAAAATATACACGACCTTCGTCTGAAACTAGCACCAAAATATCATAAATGTTTATTTTTTTTAATTTTCCGCAGTTTTCCAACAGTAAAGTATTTGTTTGATACCAAAACGTTCAATATAATATAATATTCTGGTGGAATACTATGCTATATTATGGTAAAATTCAAAAAATTAACTCGTCAAATATTTCTTTCCAAATTGCTTCATATAAACGTTTCTGAAAACTGCTTATAAAACTCTTCATTAAACTGGAAATGCGCATGATATTTATTGAATTTATAAATAGTCCGTATTAATTTTAAAAAATAACTATTTATCTCTAAAAATTGCTCCATTAAGTTAAATGTCAATTCTACTAGTCCATTCGTAAATAAAGACGAAACATCATAAATAGTGATGCGAGTATATTGCACGTAAAAACAGGGGGAGGGGCGATAGGGCAATGCCAATTTGAGTTTTTTTTTTCAAAAAAAGTATTTTTTTAAAAACATAGTTTTTTTTAAAAAACTTTTAAAAAAAAAAAAAACTCTTTTTCAAGAAAAACTAAATAATTAAATAAATAAATAAATAAATAAATAAATAAATAAATAAATAAATAAATAAATAAATAAATAAAAAAATAGTAAATGTTTAATTAATGATTATTGTTTTCTTTGTCGCACCGGATGCCCCATCTCCAGCACTGCAACTCACCGCACCGCACCTAGCAGAGTCCCTAGCAACGGGTGGAGTAGTCGACATGGCATCTTTCTCAAACTTGGCACCCCATCTGGTGATAACGTAACCTAGTCTACGATGAGGTTGCGTATCCGGTCCTTGCACCCCCGAAGGGTGATGCTGGCCCCTCCAAATAGGAAATGGCCGTAGAAGGATGAAATTTGGAGAGTGAATAGAGTAGGAAGGATAAATAGGAGTGAAGGAAGAGGGCGGAGCCTGAGTTGATAACTGGATAACTGAGCCGGAAGGGGACACTACTGAATAAAGAAGAAAAGCACAGAGTGCGTGACAGAAGAAGTCAGATGAAGGAAGGAAGAAAGATGAAGGATGAAAAAGAAGGAATAAGAAGAAGTTTTATGTGTAGGAGCAAAGAGCCGGAGCCGGAGTCGGAGCCAGAATTGAAATATGGCTACGAACATATAATAAGAGATAAATATTTTGTCCATATATATAATAGATCATATACATTAGATCATAAAAGGTCATAGAGCTCGAATAAGATAGTTTCAAGTCCTTAGGGTGTTTGGGGACTTCCGCAATTGAAAAAAAGAAGAAATGCACGGAGTGCATAAGAGAAGACGAAGATGGAGAATTTAAGACAATAGATCAGAAATGGTAAGGTCCCCATATGAGATGGGAACCAAACCCCAAAACGGGGTTTAATTCATAAAATGGGTTTCACTCCTAAAATGAAATGATCTCAGCTATTAGGTAACTACGTAACCATATTTCGAGCAAAATATATGGTTCTTAGCACAAAGAGGTTATTAATGATAACTCCTCTCTCTCTCTCTCTCTCTCTCTCTCTCTCTCTCTCTCTCTCTCTCTCTCTCTCTCTCTCTCTCTCTCTCTCTCTCTCTCTTAATACATTGTCTACTTAACCTAATACAGCTTTGCTGTTCACATTACTGATTCAGTTCAAACATGTAGAGGTCGTCATTTGTATTGCATCTCACTAAGTTATCCCGTTTTCTAAAGGTTGAAGGCTGACATTTAGATTTTCAAATCTCATTTTCTTTTTATAAATGTCAACTAATATATTTTGTTCCCTAAGTTTAAAAATGTATGTATTGTTTGCTATTTTCATTATTTTGTTTTTGTTTTATTTTCAAATTTATATTATTTTACGTTTCATTTTGTTTTTCTTTATGTTTTTATTTATTTTATGTTTTTATTTTACATTTATATTTTGCTTAAGCTTTTTTAAATTTTACAAGCTTTATTTTTTTTATTTAAATTTATTATT
>JABUQX010142000.1:15000-16166 GCA_015478945.1 Trachelipus rathkii
TTTTACTCCAGACAACGACATTGGGAAATCTTTAATGACAAATTACAACGTTTCGGAATACATCAGTTCCCATCATCAGGACAAATTATGAAATAGAAAACATACAAAAATATGAAATAAAAATAAAAATTTAACTATAGTTAAGAAAAACATATTCATTTGGTATCAATTATGATCTTTAACATGTCATTATTAAATTACATTAAATAAATAAGCAATGACAAAAACACAAAATCCTCAGGACCAACACAAACTAAAATATTATCAAGTAAATTAAAATGGTTAATAAATTTTATTTATTAAAGGGAAACTCATTTAAATTTAAGAGGTGCAAATGATTAATCCAGGATAAAACACTCACCAAAATAATTACAGCTAGGGTTTAAAAGCAACACAAAAAGACGGCATTAATTAATTTGGTGAGTGTTTTATCCTGGATTAATCATTTGCACCTCTTAAATTTAAATGAGTTTCCCTTTAATAAATAAAATTTATTAACCATTTTAATTTACTTGATAATATTTTAGTTTGTGTTGGTCCTGAGGATTTTGTGTTTTTGTCATTGCTTATTTATTTAATGTAATTTAATAATGACATGTTAAAGATCATAATTAATACCAAATGAATATGTTTTTCTTAACTATAGTTAAATTTTTATTTTTATTTCATATTTTTTGTATGTTTCTATTTCATAATTTATCATTTATAGCCTGATGATGGGAACTGATGTATTCCGAAACGTTGTAATTTTGTCATTAAAGTTTTTCCAATGCCGCTGTCTGGAGCCTTCGTGCTGCTTTTTTATTCTCAAATTATTATTATATAAATATATATATATATATATATATATATATATATATATATATATATATATATATATATATATATATATATATATTGATAAGGTAAACGGCATTAACCGCAGTGTCAATAGTATTGAGCTGGGGTCAGCCTTTCTGAAAGAAAACATTTCAGCTGGGAACTCGGGGCCCTAGCTAGCCCAGGTTCAATCCCAGCAGGGTGAATAGCTTTTAAAGGGGTATTTTTATCAATATATATATATATATATATATATATATATTGAAGTGGGCGCACGAAAACGCGAAAGCGTTTAATGATAAATGCGAAACGGCTAAACACCCAAATTCCTGAATCTAAAGTACACG
>JABUQX010142001.1:10000-13659 GCA_015478945.1 Trachelipus rathkii
TAAATATGTGTATAATATAACAGCAATAATAATAATATATATATATATAATATAATATATATAATATATATAATATATGTATATATATATATATAATGTATATATATATATATATATATATATATATATATATATGTAATAATAATAACTAATAAATAATAATATATATATATTAATAATAATAATAATAATAATAATATATAATATATATAAATATATGTATATATATATGTATGTATAATAATAATAATAACAACTCTTATATAATATATATAATATGTAATAATATATATGTATATATATATATATATATATTCAGTATAATAATAATAATAATATATATATTATATATGTAATATATATATGTCATATGCCATAACTCATAACAATATATACGTGGTACATGTAGTAGTATAATAATATGTAATAACTTAATAGCCATACAATAATATATATGTATATATATATATATATATATAATAATAATATATATATATATATATATATAACTCTTTAATATTATATAATAACAATACATGAAAAAAAATAATAATATATGTATAATAATAACACATATATATATATAATATATATAATATATATATAATAATATCATATATATCATATAATAATATATACCGGTATATAATAATAATAATAATAATATGTAATAATAATATAATAATATATTATATATATGTATATATATATATATATATATATATATATATGTATATGTATATATCTTTATATATCTTTCATATATATATATATATAGCATAACACTAACATATATATATAAAAATGTATATATATATATATATATATACTTTAGCATATATATATATAATATAACAGCATAATATATAATAATAATAATATGTAATATGTTTATATAATATAATATATATACATACATATATGCATATATAATATTAACAACAACAATAATATATATATATATAATATATACCCATACAAATGATGCAAGTAATATAGAAACATTAATAATAACAATATAACATAACGCCATATAATAGCAAATATCAATAATAATAATAATAATAAATAATATTGTATAGCTCTATAATTTTTGACCTTTTATACTACCTTTAAAAAATAATCTATATGTAATATATATGTAATAATATATATATATGTTTATATACATAAAGAGGGGATTGATCCATGGTAGTGTGCAGAATGTATAGGCAAGATGATTTTTTATGGCATAGAGGAGTTCTCTTCAGAACTGGAGAAATAATAATGCCAAAAGCTTTAGACTCCATCCTATCAAGAATGGCGATTGAAATCACCCTCGATAAGCAAGGTCGAACAATTTTCTACATGGATTAAGCATGTTGAGTTTCTAAAGATACCTCAAAAGATATAACCTCTCAGAAGCCTGTTTAATGGGAGAAGGAATACAAGCATAACGAGTTGGAAGGAAGTGGTGAAGAAATAATAGCTCAGAAATAATAAAAGAATATTGATAGTGGCAAAGATTTGGAAGAGAGAGTTAGATTTTAGTTACAGAACTATCAAAAGAAAACGAATGGAGGATATGAGGTAATAAAAAAGTGATAGTTCGCATTATTTCCAACATTATAGAAAGAGCTCGAGGTGAGATACCAAAGAGATTATTGCATTTTAATGTGAATAAAAGAGATTTTAATGAATATGAGATTAAAAATAAGTTGCACGAGTTTCTGGACATTAAAGACGTCGATTATTCTTTTGACGAATAGCAGGATAACAAACAGAATTAAAATGGGTTTTGTTTATGTTTTAACAGTGAAAATTGAGAAAATGAAAATCACGCATCCATGACAGAGAGAATCAATTCGCCAATACATTCTACATACTCTAATGGATTCCTCTACAATATATATATATATATATATATATATATATATATATATATACATAAAGTTATAAATATATATATACATATATATATATATATATATATATATATATATATATATATATATATATATATATATATATATATATATATATATATATATATATATATATATATATATATATATATCACAGCATCAAGAATGCTGACAAATGAACACATTCTCGATAAACATCGACTCGAATGCATAAATGTAAATATAACTGAAATTATAATATGAAAACAAAGCCGAAGGGAAATAAATATTAAACATATGCTGTAATAATATTGGTGGAATTCATAATGTATTCTGAAAGCTCAAATTGTTGGTTGAAAGGTTTCTTTTTTAGAGAGAAATATCGATTTTTTTATTTTCAGTTTATATTTCGCCATTTATTGTTTTTTTGAATTGTCATTTCATTTACGAAAATTTAGGAACAAGTTACAAACACACACACACACACATCCCTACCAACACATGCACCTACACACACGTAGATACAAGAAGAAATGATATAACTGTGAGGAAAGGCGAGTTACATTTATTCTCCTCAAATAAAGTATGAGATTAGAAGAAGTTCAAAAGAGTTTCGTACTCCCAAGGCTACACAAAGAAAGCGATGCATCAGTTCGAATGATATATATATATATATATATATATATATATATATATATATATATATATATATATATATATATATATATATATATATATATATATATATATATATATATATATATATATATGCATATATAGTTAGTTATATATATATATATGTATATATTTGGAATTCAAGCCAATTTGTTTATATTTCATGTTTTTATTTAAAAACCTTAGTTGCTAACTAGGTAGAATTATAATAAAAACACATTAAAAACACTTTACTAAAATATATAAATCGATAAAAATAACAGGGACGAGCTTTCGCCTTTTTGGCCTTCTAGTCAGAACAGTGAATGGAGAAAGTATTGATTTTCTGTGAAGTTCATTTCTTTATTCGTTTGGTTGGTTTTCCAAAAGGCTACTATAGAATGGAGACAATTTCATGCTGTTATTTTGTATTGCATCTATTTTTTTTGGAATCTCCAGGGCATCTGTTGAAGTTAGGAAGGTTATGGATGCAAAAAGCTTCTGATATTTTTCTTTTATTGGTATCTTGTATATTTCTAATGTTTTGCATGTTATTTATATTGATATGATGGTTGAGTGTTAGTCTATGTTGTGTGAGTGCGGAGTTTTCTTGGTGTATGTCTAAATGGTGTTTATGGTGATATTTTCTACGGTTGAAGTCTATTGTTTCTCCAAAATATTGATTGTTGCAATGGGTGCATGGAATTTTATATAAACAGGGGCTAAGATAGATTTTTTTTGGGTTAATATTTTTTGATAAGGATTATTAGATGGGACTGATATATATTTTGGTGAGATCTTTATGTCTGTGTTAGGCTTATATATGGTATAAGTGTGGCTGTATGTTTTTACTTGGTTGAGGGTGAATGTTTTATTTATTTTTTTTTTTTTTTTTTATATTTTGTATATATATATATATATATATATATATATATATATATATATATATATATATATATATATATATATATATATATATTATATAAAAGTATATATATATATATGCTGATATACATATATATATATATATATATACATATATATATATATTATGAACGCAATAAAAGCCAAAATGAAATGCGAAAACGGTTAAATTCAAAATTATTGAACGAAGCACAATTG
>JABUQX010142002.1:2500-10000 GCA_015478945.1 Trachelipus rathkii
TATATATATTTAAATAGAACATCTGTATGTATTTATAATATCTAACTAATAATAATAATAATATATATATATAATATATATAATAATAATATGTATAATAATATTATATATATAATAATATAAATATATATATATAAAATATATATATGTATAATAATATATATATATATATATATATATAATAATAATATATATATATATATATATATATATAATAATAATCTATATAATATAATACATGTAATAATAATATGTATATAATAATAATATATATATATATATATATATATATATATATATATATAACTACTGCTCATACTTATAACCGCTCTACGAACATCTGTTGTAGTTTATGTATGTTTGTGTGTATGTTTAAACGTATGTCTAAAGGGCCATATATAGTATCTCTGAAGAAGGCAATTATAGATCGTTTAAGATAATCATTGTATTTATAGCCATTCCCCCAAATGCAATTTGTGTAATTGACCGAGATTGGTGCTTCTTCTTTCAACAAAAATTGGAATAAATGATTTTCTTCATGATATGAATTAATTTTAACAATATTCTTCTACATTACATATATTTAATGGGCTTCTCAATATATATATTTATATATATATATATATATATAATATATATATAAATATATATTTATATTTATATATTAAATGCTTTTATATATATATATATATATATATATATATATATATATAATGCTATACTTATATATATATATATATATATATATATATATATACATATATATACTATCTTTATATAACTATATATATATATATATATATATATATATATATATATATATATATATATATATATATATATATATTTGTTTAGTGATGGGACGATTAATCGGAATCGGCATCGGAATCGGAGGAATGGCTGTTTTTCAGGAATCGGAATCGGAATCAGATGAATGATAACGGTTCGAACAACTGATGCTATGGGTTATTCTTTCTGGATTGTTGAAAATACTTAAAAATTTTATTGATTGTACAAATAATTTCTTGAGCCATAAGGAATCAATGGCATCGGCAATAATCCCAAAATATGAGAAAGTGATTTGCAGTTTTTTTTGAAAAGGGTCAGAAAAAGGACTATTTGAGGGACTTGGGTCTACAGTATCAGCATTGAAAAATTTAGTAAAAAATAGATTCAGCATTTACTTACTGATACTTACCTATCTTGATCCACGCTTTAAGACTACATTCTTTGAGGATGAATATGACAATAAAAAAGTAAGATATTCTTAAGCAATGAATGTGCGAAGATATATGTTGCATAAAGAGATGGAAAATAACTAACTACTTTAAACCAATCTTCAGATTCTTCTTATTTATCAACAGAATAGGGCGAAAAAGTGATACTGAAGACCCAATGGTTACAGAGTTCGGTTTGGCTTCTTTTTCGGAATTTAAAGAAAAAAAGACTTTAAAAACAACAAAGAAACTCATTCCTAAGGAGAAAGACATATTGAAAAAATTGAAGATGTAAAAGTAGAAATGAGCCAATATAAAAATAGCAAACTTATTAAAATTCAGGGTCTATGTCACTTACAATGGTGGTCATCGAATAAAGGTACCTTTCAGCATTTGGCTTTATTGCCCACCGCTGAAAAATATTTAGCTCACCCCCTTCTTCCGTGGAAAGTAAAGACTCTTCACCATTTGGAGGATCAATTTTATTTCTAAAAATGGATGGACACAAGAAACGAGAATGTTAATGTTTTTACTTTACAATTTTAGAGTCATGCCATTTTAATTTCAAATAACAATGATAATTTGCTTCAAACTTTTACTTTCTAGTAAATTAAAGAGAAGAATTTTTTTAAAACAAAAATGACAAGGCACTCATTTATTATAAAGATTTTAAATATTGCTATTATTTTCTGTGGTTAAAATAAGCCTAAAAGGTAGGTAGAAAATTATTTATTTAGCAAAGATAAAATATAAGAGAATTCTATAACATTAATTTATAAGGTTTTAAATTTCTAAGAATTAAGTTGATTTAGCAATATATATATATATATATATATATATATATATATATATACTATATATATATATACATATATATATATAACATATATATATATATATAACATACATATAAATATATGTTACATATCTATACTATATATATATATATATATATATATATATATATTTATATATATAATATATATATATATATATATATATATATATATATATATATATATATATATATATATATCTATATATATATATACATCTATTTATATAAATATATATATATATATATATATATAGCTGGGTTTGGGTCGTCCCTTTACTGCTTATTTATGCCCTAAAACTGCTCATTCGCGTGACTCGGATTCCGTTGCATGTTTGAGCACCTACTGCTTTATGGAGAAGTAAAAAGGACGGTGATGATGAATTGTATATATATATATATATATATATATATATATATATATATATATATATATATATATATATATATATATATATATATATATATAAACTATATATATATATCTTTCTTTCTTTATCTACCTTTTTTTCCCTGGGGGTAAGGTGCATGTCATGCATCGGAAAAGAAGAAAAGCGATATAAAGAATATGATAAGATCGAAAAGAACAAACCCCAACCTTACTGCTAATTTATATATATATATATATATATATATATATATATATATATATATATATATATATATATATATATATATATATATATATATCTAACTGCTATACTATATATATATATATAACATATATATATACATATATATATATATATATATATATAGAGAGAAGAGAGAAGAGAGAGAGAGAGAGAGAGAATCGGAATCGGAATCGGAATCGGAATCGGAATCGGAATCATCCGAGAGTTCTGATTAATCAAATTCGCATCGGCTGGAATTTGGAATCGTCCCATGCTAATATATATATATATATATATATATATACTTATATATATATATATAATAACTCTGCCTATATATATATATATATATATATATATATATATATATACAATAATAATAAATATATATACGTATATATATATATATATATATATATATATACTCTTTATATATATATATGTATATATATATATATATATATATATATATCTTCCCTTATATATATATATGTAAATATGCTATATATATGGAGAGAGAGAGAGAGAGAGAGAGAGAGAGGAGAGAGAGAGAGAGAGAGATTATCGTAGGGAAGTTTTCTGAAACTTTAAAAGAGTGGATTTTTAAGTTAATATTATTATGCCTATATGTGTTAAACTTCTTTCTAATAGAAATGACCTACATTATCAGCCACTACAGTACGGGAGAAAGCCATATTCATTGGCAAAATATTGGTATCGAAAGTTGGCAAAATTGAAATGAATTTGGTAAAAATGAATTAAGAGCGTTTCAGTGTTTACAGAATGAGCATAGAGGTGTATGAATTGGTCAGAGAGCTGAAAAAAACTCTCACTCAAGGTGGTGGATACGACTAGATAATTCTCCAAAAGAGTTGTATTCATTGCAATATATATATATATATATATATATATATACTCACACATATATATATATATATATATACTACTCTAAGAGTTGTATTCATTTGTATATATATATATATATATATATATATATACATATATATGAAAGGTGGAATCAAATTGAAGATGAATTAACAGGTAGGATATCATTAATAAAAAGAAGTGAAAAATTAATGATAGAACAACCTTGAGTAACACAGTTACTAATAAATTTAAAGGATGAACAGTGGATGTCTACAAGAGTGGCTCTAGAAGGACCGGAAAGGAAGTCAGAGAGAAATACCGAAGATGAGAATGGAATCGGAGAGAAGGAAATGAAGATTACAAATATAGAGAGGTCTTCACGAAAGACATACAAATGATCTAAGATAAGGTTTCGAAGATTTAAGATGGTTTCAAATCATGTCGTTAAGGGGAGGATTCGATAGATTTGGAAAGGACAGAGTTAAAGATCTAGGACGATAGTTGGAGTTCTGAAAAGGGTTCCTCATGATAGTTGGAGGGTTGAGAGGGGGAATCCTCATGATAGTTGGAGAGATGAGAGAGGTTCCTCATGATAGTTGGAGGGTTGAGAGGGGTTCATCATGATAGTTGGAAGGTTGAGAGATGTTCCTCATGATAGTTGGAGGGTTGAGAGGAGGTTTCTTTTCTTTGTAATGGTTGAGAAGGGGTTCCTCTTCTTCGTAACGGTTGAGAGGGGTTCCTCTTCTTCGTAGCGGTTGATAGGGGCTCCTCTTTTTCGTAGCGGTAGAGAGTGGCTCCTCTTCTTCGTAGCGGTTGAGAAGGGCTCCTCTTTTTCGTAGCGGTTGAGAGGGGTTCCTCTTCTTCATAACAGACTGAATGATGAACACACACACACACTTATAGAAGCATAGTAAAATATAGTTAATAAACATAGAAAAAAAGAGTTTTCAATGCAGGTTACAAGCTCACAACTTTTTAAAGTTTGAAATCAACTTATGCTTTTATTTTTCTAATATTTCATATAGATATCCCGACAATTTTGAGATCATTTTTATTTATTTATTTATTTACTTTTTTATTCATTTTTTCATTTTTATTTTTTAATGTGTTGTTTGTTTTTTTTCTCACTCTTCTAAAGAATTTTTCTGTTTACACCGTCCCCCAAACCTTGGGTTGGGCACCCAACACCACTCAGCTCAGTAGCACAGATTAGAAATTTTAGGCTCCCACCACATTGCTTCCCTTAGCTTCATATACTGGGTTCCATTGATTGGGATCATTTGCCATTCAGTTACCAGAGGGTTTTAATCTGCTCAGTTCACCACACACTGGCTTTTACCTCCATATATCATCCATCTTCTGAAACTTATCATGTCTTGCAGTATCATTGTTTCTTTTCTCCACTTGTAGAAGGCAATTTTCATCGTATGGGACACCTACCTCTATTAGTTGACATGTTCTTGTTGTTTTATTAACTAATACAATATCCGGTCTATTACTTTGTACAAATATGTCGGTGGGTATGCCAAAATCATATAAAATTTGGATATGGTCATTATCTACTATTGCTGGAGGTTTGTAATTCCAATGATTATTAGGAGTATCAATATTATATAGTTTGCATAGTCTGTAGTGAATGAGCTTGCATATGGTATTATGTCTTTCTGTATATATTCCCATACGTAGCATAGTCTTACATCCGGATAATATGTGGGGCACAGTCTCCGCGTCTTTTTCACACATCCTACATCTATCAGAGCAATCGACTCCTTCGATATGCTTTTTGAACCAATTGGTTCTTAAGCACCAATCCTGAGCTGTAATCAGCGTTCTCTCATCATTTATTTTTAAAAATCCCCTCGCAATTGTTTCTATCGATTTTTCTTTGTTGATAAAGGTCTTGTTCAATACTTCTTTTTTAAAGTGTTGGGCGTGTCTATGTTCTTCCCATTCTACATTATCGGCTTTCTTTCTTGCTACTTTATAAGATTCCTTTAAGATTTTAGTTCTTTCTTTGAGGTTTTTCTCATTCCATCCATTCTGTGTTCTGATATCGATGTTAAATTCATGGAGGTAGTCATTTGCCTTTTTTGTTATTGAAGTTGTTCCAGCCTTGCAATCTTCATGTTCTTTTAACCAGCCAATGAATTTGGTTCCTTTTCCTTCTATATATTCTGCTAATCCTACTATTTCATTTTTGTGGGTTCTATCTATATGTGGCATTCCCATACCTCCTTCATCTCTCGGGATGTATATACGGGCTGTGCACTGGTTTTTGTAGATTATTTTGTGTGCATGGAGGAGTTTCCTTGTTGTTGTGTCTAGAGTATTTATTTCATGCTGGTACCAGTCTATAATTCCAAAACTATATCTCATTACTGGCATTGCCAATACCTTAATTGCCTCTATTTTGTTTTTTGGTTTTAATTCAGTTTTTAATATTTTCTTCACTCTTGAGATGTATTCCTTTTTAATTCTCTCTTTCATAATTTTGTTTTCAATCCTGTCTGACTCCTCTACTCCAAGGTATTTGTAAGTTCCTTCCTGTTCCAGTTCTTTGATTTCCATGTTATTAACTATGATGTTTTCAGCATGTATCTTTCTACCTTTGTTCATAACTATGAACGCACACTTTTCCAATCCAAAATCCATTCTAATATCCGCTGAAAAATCACTGACCACCTTTATCTGTCTCTCTGCCTCTCCTCTACTTGGCGCATACAACTTTAAATCGTCCATGTAGAAGAGATGAGAGATTCTCTTTTCTTTCTTCTCTGTTCTTTTATTTATTCTGTACCCGTTCTCTAAGTTGTTGATCAGGTTACTTAAGGGGTTGAGGGCTAATACAAATAACAGGGGGGACATGGAGTCTCCTTGAAAAATCCCTCTTTTCACTTTTACATTTTTTATTTTCATAATTCCTTTCTCGTGTGGTAGCTTTAAATTAATTTTCCACATTTCCATTACCCTTTCCATGAATCTTTTTATTTTTTCATCAACTTTGTAGATGCTCATTATTTCCTTCAGCCACGAATGGGGTACACTATCATAAGCTTTCCTGTAATCTATCCACGTCATGCATAGATTTTTTTGCCCTTTCCAGCTATTTTCAATTATCATTTTATTTATCAGTAGTTGTTCTTTTGTACCATAGGTATGTCTACTACATCCCTTTTGCTCTTCACTAATGATGTTGTTCCTTTCTACATGTTTGTATAACCTTTGGGTCAGAACTCCTGTTAGTACTTTATATGATGTGGGAAGGCATGTTATAGGTCTATACTTGCTAGGATCTTTGGTTTCTTCATTTTTTGGAATAAGGGTTGTTTCACCAGTTATGAACCAGTGCGGGATGTCTACTCTTCCATCCATTATGTTATTTAAGCATTCTGTTAGGGGCTTGATTAATGATGTTAGTTTTTTTAGCCATATGTTCTGGACCTTGTCCATTCCAGGTGCCTTCCAATTATTAGTCTTCTTGATTACATCCTTTACTTCTTTAATACTAATTTTCTGAGAGTTCATATTTCTAATAGATGTTATTTCTGGGTTATTTTTAATATTTCTCAACCATTCCGTATCTACATTATGCGACACATTGTTCTCATATATATTTTTCCAAAATCCTTCGACCTCCTCTGTTTTGGGTGCATCAGCAACTGTTATCTTGGTATTTCGTAATTCTCTATAAAATTTACCTTGATCTTCTTTGAACAGTTTGTTTTCTTTTTTTTCTTTTTCGCGCATTTCGTACCTTTTTAATCTCTTTCCTTTTGCTGTTAAAGATAATTTTCTTCTTACAAGAGCGTGTGTTAATTTATCTCCGATTCTAATTCTTTCTCTATTTACTAAATTTTGTGCTTTTCTCTTTGTTGCTTCAATTATTATTTCTCCATTCTGTAACATTGTGAGCATTCCAATTTCTTTTCGAAGAGTATTTATTTCATTCGTAAGTCTAATCTTCCAT
>JABUQX010142003.1:0-5000 GCA_015478945.1 Trachelipus rathkii
TTAGACAGATCGTCTGAACTTGTGATATCTGATAAAATGAACTGCAAGCTGCGTCCTAACTTCTACGACTCCTTATTTTTTTGAAATGGTGTGGCGTCCATGAAATAAACAATAAATTCAAAAACTAAAAAGAGAGAAATTATTATATCCGGTGATATATTATTCAGCTTTATCTAGAGCATATAGATAATTAACATTATACTAGGAAATTATCCCTATTAAAAAGTTACAATTATTTTTAAAAATATAATATGTAAATTGAATGTTTATTCTTTTTAAACTATATTCAATATTTTTTCCTATTTAAGCAGCTACTAACTAAGTAGTTATATTTTTGATTTTAATATGATTATCTTGAACATACACTAAGATTTTTACAACAATTTATTGTATATTTGACCACTCAGAAGCTTTTCTGCATCAAAGATTTTTAGATTTTCACTTTAAATGACCCAAACTATATCAATCTCATTCCCTTTGCTCTTTGCTTTAGTTAAACAGAAAATGTTGTACAAGTCTCTGAATTTAATATAGTGATAGAAGATGTATTTTTGTAGATGATCAACGTATGCTTAGTGTTGTAGCTGCTTTACTAATATTAATGATGTAAGCCATCTCTTGTCTATGAAGCAAGATCAGGTGGTAATATAAAACAAAATTAGTTCATAATGTTCTCTGATTGATATAAAGAGACTTAGAATAGTATTTGCGTTTTACGGTCTTTTTCATGAGTGTTTTTGTTACATGCTTCATAAATCCTGTAAGTTACTTATATTCACACCATTATAAACATGCTGCCAAACGTTTCCTTAAAATGTTTACCAACGCTAAATTTAATATTATTTTTAATCAAATATCCAACAACTTTTATAAAGTATTTGATGGAACCATACCCATTCCTATGCGAACGCCCGCAGTGTTCAAACGACCTTGTCAAATTTTCTGAAATCTTTTCTTTGAATTTCTTGAAATTCGCCATGTAGATCAAGAATCCAACGAGTCATATTAGCAGTTGTATTGAAAACTGAATGATCGAAAAAGATTCTACGTTATTCTAGTTAAATCCATACATATATATATTATATATATATATATATGTTATGTATATATATAGTTATATATGTTATATTATAGTTATATATATATATATACAATAAGGTTAAGGTTGCTATGTACGTATGTATGGATGTATATATATATATATATTATATTATATAAGGTTGTTATATATATATATATATATATATTGTTGTTATATATGTTATTGCTACATATATACTGGTTAAGTTATTGGTTATATGCTGGAAAGTTATATATGTTATATATATATTATATTATATATATATTTATGCATATATAGGCTATTGGTTGTTATTGCTATTGCTATAAGAGTTATACATATATTATTGCTACTGTTATACATATATATACATATTTATAATACATGCATGTATATATATATACATATATTATTATATATATATGATATTATTGTTATATACATATATATTATATATATACATATTATTATATTAAAATATATACATATATATATATATATTATTATTATTATTATTATTATTATATATATATATATATTATATTATATTAATATTATTATATTATTATTATACAGTTATTATTATGTTATTATTATTATTGGTTAAGCTACATAAGATATGATATTATTATATTATTACATATTATTGCTGGTTGATAGAGTTATTACATGGTGAGCAGCTGTTACATATTTATATATATTGGTTGGTTACTGTTAGCATACAAAGGTTGCTGGCTATACATGGCTGGCATACATTCTAAGCATATTATTATATATATATTATATATATATACATATTATATTATATTAGTATACATATATATATATATGCATATATATATATATATATTGGTTATTATTATATTATATATACATATATATATATATTATTGCTATTATTATTATTATTGTTGTTGTTAGATATATAATATATATATATTATTATTATTATTGCTATAAACATATATATATATATATATATATATAGTTATATATATATATTATTATATATTATATTGCTATTATATATTATATATTATATTATATTATGTATATATATATTATATATATTATTGCTATTATTATTACATATTATTATATTATATATATATATATATATATAAGATATATATATTGCTACATATTATACATAAATATAATAGCATATATAGCATATATATATATATATATATATATATATATATATATATATATATATATATATATATATATATATATATATATAAAGTGTAATTAGATAAATGGAGGTGTTCAGACTTTACCACAGAAGAGTACAGTGTAAGATTGAGTATAGAAGTTAAATCTGAGTCAGAATTCGGACTGGGAGAAAGGATGAGACTCTCTGAAATACGCTGAGTGCAGGAACTCTCCTCAAGGAAAAAAGTATAGAAAGATTATAGAGAGTTCTTGAGAGTAGAAGAGTTAACGAGTCTTCAAGCCCTAGAATGCACTTTATCAAGGAGAGCAATATATTAGAAACCACCCCACATATTTAATTCATACTCTATAATGGTGAAATAACACTTCTATACAGAGCTTGCAAATGGGGTTTTGAGAATAAGTTCCGAAGGTTCCGCAGAACACCCAATTTCCTAGAAACTTGCTAGAAGGAACGGAATATGATCCTTCGCAGAAAGATCAGTAGAAAAGAAAATATCAAGAGTATTTAGAACAGAAGGTTAGAATTGTATTTTCAATGAAGATATTATAGCTTTAGTGGAAGATTATGTTAAGTAGATAGATGAAGAAGTCAAGATATTGAGGCATTGAAAGCAACCATAATTTCTTTAATACAACTATAGAGGTACGAGAAAAATCGGAGTTTGTTGCTCAAAGCTGCTGCCCTCCTACCATAATTTATTTGCTGTTGAATAAGACGTCTTTCAAGTTGGAAGGAGTAACGATGAGTGGTGGAGTTATAAACCTAAGAGTGGAGAGGAAACAGAGTAACAAATAGAAAAAAAGTTGGGGATAGATCAGTATTCTTGTAAACACTTCCACTACGGATAGATTTGATGGATAAATATTTACTTTTTACAATAGTAGCCATAAAACGACTGGAATGAAAGTCAAGAGAAGGTTACAAAAGAGAAAGATAAATACTTAAAGTGGGAAATTGAGAAATTAAAACTTTATGCCAGAGTTTGTCGAAAGCTTTCGATTTGTCCCGAGGAGAGAGAGAGAGAGTAGAGAGAGAGAGAGAGAGAGTAGAGAAAGAGAGAGAGAGAGAGAGAGAGAGAGAGAGAGAGAGAGAGAGAGAGAGAGAGAGAGAGAGAGAGAGAGAGAGAGAGAGAGAGAGAGAGAGAGAGACCAATAGCCGCAGGAAAAAGATTCACCGAAATTCGGAAGAGCAGAGGACTAATAGTCGGAGAGAAAGGAAAGATCACCAGCAACCAAAGATAAGAGTAAAAGATTTAAGATGTTTCTAAATCTTCTTCTTAAGAATAGATTCGAAAACATTAGGAAGAACAGAGGTTAAAGTGATAGAACGCTAGTTGGATTGTTAACTGGGTCCAGCTTCTTCAGCACATGCTGGATGAATGCAATCTTCCAGCAAGAGGAAAAGCTGAAATTAATAACTGGCAGTGAGCAAAGAGTTTCCCAAGACAGGATTCAAACTCAGAGCACAGGTTTTGAGGACAACTCGAGGGATAATTTCAGCACTCTCCACCTTCTTAGTGTTAGACTGAGAGTGTACAGAAATGACATTTAATGAGTTGAAAGGAGGCGGAGAAAGAATAGCTGTGAAACCGTTAAGAGTGTAATTAGATGGAAAAGTTTGAGCAGACAGATTATCTTTAGTGGAAGTTCAAACAGAAGTATTACCGGCAGAGATACAAAGGTAGGGAGAGAGGAAGAAACAAAGCTGGAGTTGACATTTAAATGAACGAAATATTAAGTTTTTCACAATTAGCAAATCTTCCATTAAAATAAATTATGTAATTTGTTAAATATATATATTATTATTATATATACATATATATATATATATATATATATATATATAGATCATATATATATATATATATATATATATATATATATATATATATATAGTATATATATATATATATATATATATATATATTATTTTATTTCTTTCAGTATCTTATTGATGAGAATACACAGAAACGTTACTATTTTATGTTTTTTCCCGACCAGTGGGCCCATACAAAGTGGAAAGGTGCACAGTTATCAGGGTGATAGTAACCCCAGCCTCAGTCTGAACTAAGTCAAGATATCCCAGCCATCGGTGGGCATGGCTAGGCTCTGGACTCACAGACCTACTGTGTGTGAGGCGAATAGGAATGTAGGTGTCTGTATGTGTTTAAAGGTTGTACCGTTGTATGTGTTGTATATGATTGTAGTGAGGGTATTGAGATTAGTGTATTAATACACTATGCCGTAAACTGTAATGAATTACAGAAAATCTCCTACAAACGGCAATTTTTCGTGTCCGTCCTGGTGACTAGTCGAAAGTACAAATCCCGTTTGACGAGGACTCGAACTCAAGACCCCAAGCGTGCAAACGCACCACCAGCCCACTGGTGCCACTGAGACTCATATATACATATATATGTTATTATAGTGTATATATATATATATATATATATATATATATATATATATATATATATATATATATATATATATATAAAAATATATTTATATATTTATAGTATAGATATATATAAATATATATATATATATATATATATATATATATATATATATATATATATATATATATATATATATATATATATATATATATATATATATAAATAGTAAATAGCAAAATGTTAGAAAAAGTGTAGGCAGAGAATCATAAAGTTTGTTACATTTTCTATGAAGAAATATTTTTAGGTCTCGGGAAGAGTTGATTTTTCTCATTCTAGGATGGATGAAATGTATTAAG
>JABUQX010142003.1:7500-18504 GCA_015478945.1 Trachelipus rathkii
GAAAAAATATTTTTTAAGATTAATTATTATCATTGCTATAAGGTTTGCCGACGCACTGGGTGCGGTGCGGTGCGGTGCTGTGCGTGGTGCGCTCATTTTGGTGCGGTGTGGTGCGGTGGTGCGCATCAAAATTTCAGTGACCTGGTGCGGTGCGGTGCGGTGCGGGGCTGAGTGATGAATAAAGTGCGGTGCAGTGCGGAGCACGAGAAAAATTAGTGGTGCGGTGCGGTGCGGTGCGGTGCCTGGTGCGGGCCTACAAAATTCACGGTGCATCGCTCCAACCTTAGCAGAGGTCTAAAATATAGAAAAATGATGAAGGAAAAATTGATTTGAATATATATATATTTGCCTGCTGTACCATATCATATCTTTAGATATATATATATAACTTATAATATATATATATATATATATATATATATATATATAAAATATTTCTATAACCTTAACTTAAAATAAATCTAGATATATATACATTTATACCTCTTCTTATATATATATATATATATATATATATATATCTAACTATATATATATATATCTTTATGTAGGTGTTTTGGCTACAGATTCATCAGAGCGAATAAGAGTTGTAAGGAAAGGCAGGTTTATAAAGGTATTTTTTGGAACAAGAAAATTAACGGTGTAAGATCACTTACGTTTAGTAAAAACATGCTTAGCAGGTTTGATATTATTCCTACTCCGAGATTTATCATAATTAACAAATGATAGGTAACTAAATAGTTTTGCATTTACTATTATCATTGTCCCATCATTAATGATACGATAAAAAATTTAACCGAACGATAAATTTAGAGGAGAGAGAAAGGGTGCTCAATATAGTCTCTCATCATTTTTATTCACTTGACTTTGCCACTAGCTCTGGGGATATTAATACTCTCTTCAGAGTTATTACGAGAGGAAGACAAACAAGAGTGTTTGCTGATTATCATAATGATGTCTTTAAATGATTGGAGTACAATGATACAATTGGTTAGAATAGAATTGTCCTAGGATGGGAAGAGATTTGTTTTATCATCAAAGCGGACGTGCTGGCAGAGAGATTTTAAGTACTTGCAACATTAACATAATTTCAGAGTAACGTCATGTATTACTGAAAGTTAGCGAACTTGAAATCTAGCCTGTATTTTTTATTTAGTTCTTACGGAACCATGGTCGAATGATTAAAGTGTGCCGCAATTGACCTATATTTTGAGAGAACTTTGCTGACTCTTGTTTGAGATGTCACAACATTTCTAATGTTGATGACTGACGGAGTTTGTGTTGTTCTTCACTCAAAAAAGAAATATAATTTTCTTTATATTGGAACCAGCATCTCTCATGACACAGTGGACATCATCTGAGGATAGGTTCCATTTCGACAACATTCCATTATACGTCACTGATATGTTCACCTGCATGACGTTCAGTGAGAGGTTCTGAGCACGACACAAAATTTGGCTTCTGTAATAATTGTCTCCGACAAAACAAAGAAACTGCTGATTGAGTATCTGACCATTCGTCGGTGAGAAAGCTAACTTGAATGATTATTTGATAGAAGTTATTAATTCTGAAACTTTGGTTTAATCGTATCATACTTTTTTTTCAAATATCTCTGTAGTATTTAATTTGAGTAGTGTGTTGAAAGAGACCGATACTTTCGCAAGCCGTACAAAACCAAGAATTTCAACGTGGCGAAGCAGATCATCCATCACTATAATTTCTGTAAATTTACTATATCCATCCTTTATGATTTTTCGTTTCATTGTCCCATATATTTGTATTTTATATCAGTTTCAAGAATAATCTGATTCGTGCTTAAAGCTGGAATTGGGGATCCTTTACTCTTTTTCCTTTCTACATTTTCCTTGTGTTTGCTGCTTATATAGTTCTTAACCAAGATGTCATTCTTCCTTTCCGAGAATAATTATGATTGCAAAGTGTACGGTTTGCGTTGTCATGGGAAACAATATCGAATTAATCGAAACCGCACTGGATGAATTCATTGAAAAATTACTTCAACAGTTGATTTCGAGCGAATATAACAAGTACGAGCCTATCAATATTAAAATTGCTAGATTTCGATTGTGACTGTGAAGACCTTGAGATGGCACTAGTCAGTTTCTCACAAAAGTTAGAAATTTTCTAATCGCATTCCAAGTTTCCGAGTGCGAATGCAAATAATTTATTTTCAATATTTGTGAATGCGAAAGTCAATGCGAATATATATATATATATATATATCCAGCAACATATATATATATATATACTTCTTATATATACAACTCTAATATATATATATATATATATATATAATAATAACATATATATATATATAAATATATGCACTGCTGCTGCATGCTATGCGCCGCTGCTGTATATATAACCTTAACCTGCCAACAGCCATAGCTGCTTGCTGTATATACTGCTGTATATACCAACTCTTTCTATATATATATGGTATACAACTTATATATATATATATACTATATATATATAACTATATATATATATATATATATATATATATATATAACTATTCACTATATATATATATATATCTTCTCTTCTATGCTATATATATATATAACAGCAGCATAACCTTTCTCTTTCTTTAGCTGCTGCTATATATACTATAGCATATATATATATATATATATATATATATAACATATATATATATATATATATATATATATATATATATATATATACTATATATATATATGCATATATATATATATATTTCATTTTCTTTACACTCACCACTCAGGTAACATCTTACTGACCACCAATTATCCACATATCATATTCACATACCAACATCCTGTCTCTTCTAGATAACATCTTCAGACATCCTACTACTTATATCTCCCCATGTGCGGGGAGAAAATTGCCCACATCGTATGTCCTGCGTGTCGTAGAGGGCAGGCGACTAAGGGAAGGTGGTAGTTGGGTTGGCTGCCACTGGGAATGCTAATGCATGCCTTGGAGAAAGGTCGTGATGCCGTAAACGGCCCTTCTATCTTTTCGGCTTGAAATTGTATGAATCACGTATGGGTACATGGAATGTCAGAGGAGTAAATGTTGAGGAGAAGAGGGAGAGGTGATGGTATTTAGAAAGTGAAAATTTGATTTGCTCGCTGTGACTGAAACAAAAGATGAGAAAGAGCAGTGATGTGGTGTGAAATATGTGTGTGCTGGTGTGGAAAGGAATGAGAGGGGGGAGAAAGGAGTTGCAATTTTGATGGGTGACTTGTGGTACAGAGCTATGGTAGACTTTGTGTGTGTGAGTACTCGAATTCTAATTGTTAAATTTAAGTTTGAAAATGTCAAGATATGTTTGGTTGTGACATGATCCATCTGAGGGAAATGTTAAAGAAGAGATTACGATTTTCTGGGATAATCTGAATGGTGTTTTGGATTGGGTGAGTAGGAGTTCAGATTGATTGTGTTGGGAGACCTAAATGGTTGGATAGGTGATCCAGTAAAAGAGATGGTAAAACAGGTGGTTTTGGGGTGTCGGGGAGAAAATGAAGAATGGTAGGAAGGTGATTGATTTCTGTGAGGAGAGGTATGTGTGTAAGTAATACTTTTCTTTAAACACAAGAGTATCCATAAGTATACTAGAGTTGAATTTGTAGGTAGAGATGGTATCCCGGGGAAGGTAGAAAAGTATGATTGAATTGGTGTTAGTGAAGAAGAGATGTTGAAGTATGTGTTGGCTGTTAAAAATCAGTGAGAATTAGGGGCCGGGATTATCGGATCATTAGTTGTTCTATGTGGAATTAAGTTAGTGGGGGGCTTGGATGGAAGGAAAGTGATACGGAAGGAAGTTGGTAGAATTAAGAGTGAGAGATTAAGTGAGCAAGTAATAAGGATAAGTATCTAAGAGCACTGGCCAAGTAAATCAGTTGAATGAGAACAAGTTGAAACTGAAAATCTGGAAGCAAATGAGGGAAGCAGTTGTTAGCAGTGCAAAGGAAGTATATTGGATGTGCTAAAGTAGGAACTAAGAATGTTAACAGTGAGTGGTGGAATAAAAGAGGTGATACAAGCGGTTAAAAGTAAGAAGCGTGGTTGAATATACTAAAAGCCAATAATGAAGTTTCAAAAAAGAAAGATGTTTGGTCACCTTAGGGAGAGAAGAAGTACAAAATGTGTGTATACGTAGGAGGAAAGAAGAGAGGTAAATGTACAGTTTGGAAGGAGGGCAGATAAGGGACTTACAAGGGAATAGGAGCTCTTCTGGAAGCGCGAAGGGTTAAGAATGAGAATAAGGGCTTACTGCTTAGAATAATGAATAGGGATGGTGCTTTTTTGTAACTGATGAAATGGATGTGAGGGAGTGTGGAAGAACACTTCGAAAATCTGTATAATACCAACAGTATTGAAGAGATGATGAGTGAATGTGTGTGGGTTTGATAGTTCTGAAAGAAGGAATAGGCGTTTTGGGGATGAGGTCATTATCTAAGGGGAGGTAATGGGTAGAGGCAAAAGTTGAAGAATGGTAAATCTGCAGGTACAGATGAAATTACTGGTGAAATATTCAAGAACGGAAGCAAGATGGTGATTGATTGGATTTGGAAGTTGTGTAACAAAGCCTACATTTTGTGGAGGGAGTATAGTTCCGAGGTTGGAGGGGAGAGGGTAAAAGTACCCTTATAAGGTAAAAAGGATACTCAGGAACTACGTAAGGGTACTCAGGAGGTGGTTATTGAGTGTTGTAAGGAAAGATACATGCTGGTATTTTAGTCAGAAAGAGTGCGTTGAGTGACTGAAGGACTGATTGGTGAAAAGAACAATGTGCGTTTAGGAGTGGTACAGGGTGTGGATCAAATCTTTACATTGATACAAATGATTGAGAAAAATGGGGGAGAAGAAGAATAAATTGCATTTAGGTTTGTGGATTTACCTTGGGCGTAGAAGGATTAAGGGTAAGATCTATGGCAGTTGGTGGTACTTGATATGGTGTACTTGATAAGCTTCTGAATGGAAAGAAAAGTGCGTATGATGATAATTAAATAATGTGCAAGAACAATGGTGTCAAGGAATTTATTGGTTTATATTAGCCTTGGAGTGAGGCAGGGTTGTTGTCTCTGCCCAGTTGTTCAATTGTATATGGATAGGGTTATGAAAAAATAGAGATGGGGGAGGCAGGAAATGGTGTTAGAATGATGGAGAATGTAGGTGAGTGGAGGGTGCCTTACCTATTATATGCGGATGATTTGGTTTTTGTGTAGTGATTCTTAAGAAAGAGTTTGGAGAGGATTTGAGAGAGATTTGGCAGGGTGTGTAAATGGATATGTTTGAAAGTAAACGTAGATAAGAGTAAGGTTATGGTTGTGAGGGAGGACAGTCCTCGGTATGAAGTTATGTTAGATGGTGAGCAGCTGGAACAAGTGTCTGAGTTTAAATATTTAGGATATATGTTGCATGAAAAGGGAACGGATGATGCAGAGTGTAGTAGGAAAGTTGTGAATGGCAGGAAGGTGGCTGGTGCAATTAAATCGTTGGTGGATGTAAAGGGACTAAGTCTTGAATGCGCTAGGGTCTTACATGAGGGTATGTTTTTAACTGTGTTAATGTATAGTAGTGAGACTATGGTCTGGAATAAGAGAGTAAGATCTAAAGTTCAATGTGTTCAGATGGACAATCTTAGGGGCGTTAGGTGTGAAAAAGAATTGATAAAATGAGGAATGAACGTATTAGAGAGTTTTGTGGTGTAAAGAAAGAGGTAAATTAGAGAATAACTGAAAGTACCTTGAGATGTGAGGGGAGTGTGGCCTGTGGAAATGATGAATGATAGTCGGTTGGTTAAGCGGATGTATAGTGGTGAGTATGTTGGGAATCGACCGGTTGGAACCGAAAAAAAAGTTGAGTCAGTAAAGGAATGTTTGGAGGAGAAATTGTGAGTTTGCAGAGGCAAGAAATAAAGGTTCATAATAGGAGTGAATGGCGTGGTTTTGTGAGGGGGTATGATTGTGGCCTACCTGGGCTGGGCCAGGGATGAACCCTACATACGATATGCCATAGTGAGGGTCCGTCGCGGTCCCATGAAGCTCTATGGTGGATTTTCTGACTGCGACGAGTTCTCACTAATAGTTATAGAGAGGGCGGTAAGGCTGGGCTTTCTTTTCGACTTGTATCATATTCTTCTACTACTTTTCTTTTCTGATGCATGTCGTGAACCTTACCCCCAGTCTTGGAAAAAAAAAATGATATATATATATATATATATTAATATATATAATAATATATATATATATATATATATATATATATATATATATATATATATATATATAATAATATATATATATATATATATATATATATTTATTTTATATATGTAATATATATATAACCTATATATATATATATATATATATATATATATATATATATAACTCTGCTATATATATATATATATATATATATTCTATATATATTCTGCTATATATATATATATATATATATACGACACATATATACGGTAGTGATGCTGCAGATGTCATTTTTCGCATCCCGCGGATGCAGTGTTTTGAATTACACCTTATCCGCGGATGCGGCGATGAATGTGGATGTTTGATAACTTATATATATATATATATAATATATATATATATATATATATATATATATATATATATATATATATATATATATATATATATATATATATATATATATATATATTTACACACTCTATTCTTTCTTTGCTCTATATCGAGTTTTAACACAATCTAGTAAAGATAATTATGTTACCAGGTGCGGGATGGTGACCCAACTTAAATGCCACACCAACCTCTTTTAACTTGCCCTTAATGAAAGATTTTACAATGGATTATATACTTTTTGCACTAGTAATGAAATTCAAATATAAGAAGATTGTGCTTGAGAAACATCAATTTTTCTGCCTTTTCTGCTGAGAGTCTGTTTCTCTTTTCATCAGATATTAGCCCAGAATTGCTAAATACTCTCTCACTTGTAATACTAGTTGGGGGAGAGGCCAAGTATTTCCTTGCAAGTTTACTCAAGCGTGGGTAAACATTTTGTTTAACTTTCCACCAACTGATAGGATCATCATTTGTATCTAGTCGTTATACTTGGTGATAGTTTTCAATCATTTGCACTACATCTTTTGGTAATACGTGTGTTTCTTCATCACTACTGGACTGTAGAAATTCTTCCAGTGAATCTGTTATTGATTTAATTGTTGAAGTTGTTGGTTCTGTAGATTTCGTTTTTTTCTTAAAAGGGATGGCGAATTAATAGACTGTTCGATTGAATTTTTTCAACTGCAACACAAAGTGACGATATAACTTGTTCTAATATTGTATTCCAAAAAAACTTGCCTTTATAACGGGGATGTAAGTAAGTTGCAATAGTATGAAGGCCGTTAATTTCCACAGAACCAAAGCGTTTTTCTAGCTTTAGTTTTATAGCATCTTTCATTCTTTTTAAATCATCTTTTTCATTTGAAGATGGTTCAAAATGCTTCCTTAGCGTTGAGATTAATGGTATTACATCGGAGACAGAAGCTGTAGAGGCGCTGATTTTTTTGGTAATCTCTTCAAATGGTTTCAATAGCTTAATGCAATGTGATATGATGTCATTTTCCACATTAGGAAGAATGTTAACCTTGGAATACGAACTGGCGTACAAAGCAAGAGGTTCTTTGAGCAATACCATTCTTTCCACCATATGAAGTGTACTATTACAGCGAGCTGGAACGTCTTTGATAACAGTAAGATATGTCATAACAAGGCGTTTTTGAATTGCCTTAAAATCATTTTCATTTTTAGATTCATCTTAAAAGTATTTTTATTATAAAATTCTTTATCAAATCTCGACAATAAATAGCCGCCCAACATCCACCGGAACCTTAAAGCGCGGATGCGGATGCCCGGATGCGGATCTTTAATATTGTGCGGATGCGGATGCGGATGCCGATGTTACCTGCATCCCGCTATTACGCAGGCATAACCTTATATATATATATAACCTTATATATACTAACTTTCTTTTCTATATATATATATATGCTATATATAATTGCTGCTTATATATATATATATATATGCTGCTCTTTATATATATATATATATATAACTTGCTTCTTTTTACGGAAACGTTTTTACAAGGAACAGAAGTACAAAGCTTGCGAACTAATATTAATTTAATTTTGGTACTTGTACTTGTACTTGTACTTGCAGTTTCTAAAACCACTGTACTTTGTACTTGTACTTGTACTTGAGCCTTTTGTACTTGGTACTTGTGCTTGGTACTGCAAGTACTTTTAGCATTTTTAACTTGCCAATATTTTTCTTTTTATACTTTTTCAAAGATTTGTTTCTTACATTAGTAACCTATGAAATTTCCATTCATGAATGCAGAGAATCTCATTATGTATGTATATATATATATAATAATATATATATATATATATATATATATATATGTAACAATAATTTTTAACCAACTATATATATATATCTAACTATATGTATATAGCAATACATATATATGCTCATTTATAAGGTACTATGCTCTATGTAACCATGTATATATATATTCTTATTTAACTAACTATAAGAGCTGGGACATAGTATATATATGTATATACAGCAATAATATATTTATATATATATGTTTATATATGTATATATATATATATATATATATATTAACAATATATGTATGTATATATATAATATATATAAATATAATAATAATAATAACCAATATATATATATATATAGCAATATATATATATATGCTATATATAATAATATATATATATTTATAGACATATATATATATATATATATATATATACTATGCTAACTCTTAATATATATATATATATATATAATATAACCTTAACTAACTCTTTGCTATAATATATATATATATATATGATATATATATATGCTATATATATATCTATTTCATCATCATCAAACACCTTTTTTTTCCCAAGACTGGGGGTAAGGTGCTTAAATGCGTAACATGCACAGGAAACAGAAAAGTAGTAAGGAAGAATATGACCCTGGGAGTCGAAAAGAAAGCTCAGCCTTACCTCCCTTTTATACTTATTAGTGGGAACTCGCCACAGAAAATCCACCCTAGAGCTTCACGGGACCGCGACGGACCCTCACTATGGCATCTCGCAAATGTGGGGTTCATCCCTTGGCCCAGGTGGGCCACAACCATACACCCTCACAAAACCCTGCCATTTACTCATATTATGCACTTTTTCTCGCCCCTGCCAAACTCACATTTCACTCCTCCAGACATTCCTTTACTGATTCAATCCACTTTTTCTTCGGTCTCCCAGCCAGTCGATTCCCAACACACTCACCACTATACATCCATAACCAACCGACTATCATTTATTCTTTCCACATGACCAAACCATCTAAACATACTTTCATTTTATTCTCATTTATCCTTTTTCTGCCATACAACAACTCTAACATTAATACCGTTCATTCTCATTTATCAATTCTGGCTACTCACCTAACCGCCCTAAGATTGTCCATATGAACACATTGTATGTAGATCTATACCTCTTATTCAGACCATGAATCTTACTACTAGCCGTGTTAACACGGGTAACAATACCATCACATAGAAGGTACTAAGCGCACTCAAGACTTAGTCTCTTTACATCCTGGGTTTAATTGCACCAGCCTCCTTCCTGCAATTCATAACTTACCTACTACACCGGCATCATCCGTTCCCTTTTTATTCAACATATATATATATCCTAAATATTTAAACTCAATACTTGTTCCAGCTGCTCCCCATCTAGCATAACTTCCCACAGAGGACTGTCCTCACTCTGTAACATAACAATCTTTCGCTATCTGCAGTGTCCAGTCTGTTCCCTTGGTTGATCCTCCAAAAATCTTTCTACCAATCTCAAACTCTCTTCAGATTCTCCACAAAGAACCATATATATATACTTACATATATATATATATATATACTATATATATATATATATATATATATATATATATATATATATATATATATATATATATATATATATACTATATCTCTTCTTTCTTGTATGCTGCTATACATATGTACTTAACCTTAGCAGCAACCTTATGCTGCTGCTGTATATATATTGTCCGGTAGGAATATTACTATTTTAATGTAAAAACTTTGTTACGATAGCATATATTTGCTGGTCAGTATGATAACACTGGTCAACAAATTTTGGGAAATTTTTCGTAACTAAAATAAAATTAGGTGATACTATACGTATATTTCATGCAGATTTCGAAAATGATTTTAGACTTGGATCACGTACCAGTTTTGAGTTACAAGCTTCCAAAGTTAAGGTATAATAACTCCAAATATGCGTGAATAATGGTGGCGGCAGAATATCTATTATTATTATTAAACTTGACTACTAAAATTAATTAATTTTAGCAGTTCAAATTTACAGAGTTATGATGTCACGAGTAATAAAACATGTATGTATAATGCATTACCACATAAAAATGATATATATTTACCTTAATTTTCCTGAATTTGTGCCACATTGAACTTTCGATAACTACTTTTTCTTTTATGTTCTGAAGTGTCTTCTCTTTTCAGAAACCAGCAGTAATCACTCATCATTGCTTCATCCCATCTGCCCTGATAACGTTTCTCCATTGGCTGTACATCTTGGTGGAATCTTTCACCTTGTTCATCGCTTACTGCCCCGATTGGTGGAAAGAATGTCAGATGAGAATGTAAAAAATGTATTTTTAGTGACATTCTGCAGCTTAAGTTCTTGTAATTAACTAGCAACCTCTCTACTATACAATCGCTATTTTCAACTCGTTTGTTTCCAAGGAAGCCTGTAATAACGTCTTTGAAGGAATTCCATGCAGATAGTTCATCGTGGTTTAATTTCTTGTCAAAAGCGGAGTCACGTTGTAGTTGTCGAATCTGCGGTCCGACGAAAACGCCCTCTTTCAATTTAGCGTTACTTAAGCC
>JABUQX010142004.1:5000-10000 GCA_015478945.1 Trachelipus rathkii
TTAAAATTTTTCCGGTTATGGCTCCTTGCGGTTAAAATAAAAAAAAAAATTATAAAATTATTATTAGAAAATTTGCTTTCGTTTGTATCCCATAAATAAAATTTCTGATCCTTCTTCGTCTCAACCCAAAAAATTTGTTTACTCCAGCTCGTTCAGCCATATATATATATATATATATATATATATATATATATATATATATATATATATATATATATATATATATATATATATATATATATATATATATATAATCATATATATATATATATATATATATATATATATATATATATATATATATATATATATAACAACAACAGCAACAAGCAACAATAGTATATGCCATACATCAACGCTTTCAGCTCTCTTTATATATATATATATATATATATATATATATATATAAATATATAAAAAATTGTCTATCACTGAAAAAAAATTTCTATCCTTCTTCGTCTCAACCCAAAAAATTTGTTTACTCCAGCTCGTTCAGCCATGTGTATATATGTCTAATACCCCATGTTGAGATTTATCAGAAATAGCGTATTTTAATCCTATTTTGGTAGGTACTCGACATTTTAAGTAAAAAGCAGATACCTTAAAAGAACTAATTTCTTCCCCCCCCCCGCCCCCATTTCATAAGACTTATTAAGTTTCATGGAAACCCCCGTTTTGATTACTATTTTAGACAGCTAATGTAACGCTGCTCTGTTCTGTGCTTTCAAGGCTTCGACGAAGTTATTTTGAGAGACAAGTTTCGTATCTAACTTTCATCTTTGTATTTGATTCCAACTTTATTTCAAGTTAGATTTCAAACAAGCATTCAGAATGAATTTCACAATTATACAATATATATATATATATATATATATATATATATATATATATATATATATATATATATATATATATATATATATATATATTATATTTATAATGTTAAATATTTATTTGCTTCTCCCATAACTATGCTATATATATATATATATATATAACAACTGCTACAAATTGAAGGGATAGCTTTGTCACTGCTCAAAATAAGAAGATATATTTATATATATATATATATATATATATATATATATATATACTTATATGCTATATATATATATATATATAAGGCCTCATATATATGGAAATATAACTACCTATACTAAGACGGGCCCACTTTCAACTAGTGATGGGACGATTAATCGTCATCGTCATCGGCAAAAATCGGCATATTTTTTTAAATCGTCATCGGCAAATTTCGCCGATTATTTTGCCGATTAATTGAACAAATATTAAGAATTTTGAATAATATTAAAACTCAATAATAATAATAATAATAATAATAATAATAATAATAATAATAATAATAATAATTTTATATATATATATATATATATATATACAATATATATATATATATATATATATATATATATATATATATATATATATATATATATATATATATATATATAAATAACGATACTGTATATATATATATATATATATACTATATAATATCTGAGTACTCTAATTACCCATTTTGCTTATGGTATGTGTGACATTCCAGTGCCTAATGGTTCGCCTTTCTGTTATGCGTTCATATCCACACTCATCCTCCAGACAACATATCATATACACATACTTATATCCACACCCCTCTTCTAGACATCTTACAGACATCCCTATCCCTTATATCCATACGTGTAGGGAGAAAAAATTGCCCACATCGTATGTCCTGCGTGTCGTAGAAGGCGACTAAGGGACGGTGGTAGTTAGGTTGGCTGCCTACTACCACTTATCTTTTGCCAGGAATGCTAATGCATGCCTCGGAGAAGGTCGTGATCGCAGTAAGCGCCCTTCTATCCTTCGGCGAAAATGCATGAATCGGCGTATCTGTATTAGTGATGCAGGTAACATCCGCATCCGCTCCGCCCGGAGCATCCGCACGTTATTAAGATCCGCATCCGCATTCGCCCTTTTGCCCGCGGATGTTTCGCCGATCTTTGTTGGCAGAGTTGATAAAAAGAATTTTATAATAAAAATACTTAAAATTAATCTGAAAATGAAAGAATAGAGTTGAGAAGGATTCAAAACGGCTTGATATTCCATATCTTACTGTTATCAAAGAAGCTCCAACTCGCGGAATGGTGCATTTCATATGATGGAAAAATGGTATTATTATCACTAAGAATCTCTTGCTTTGTACGCCAGTTTGTATTCCAAAAGTTAACATTCTTACTAATGTGGGAAAATGACATCATATCACACTGCATTAAGCTATTGAAAAAACCATTTGAAGAAATTACCAAAAAATCAGCGCCTCTACAGCTTGTTCCGATGTAATACCATTAATCTCAACGCTAAGGAGGCATTTTGAAACATCATCTTCAAATGAAAATGATGACGGTTAAAAAGAATGAAAGATGTAATTAAAAGCTAGAAAAACGCTTTGGTTCTGTGGAAATTAATGACCTTCATACTATTGCAACTTACTTAGATCCCCGTTATAAAGGCAAGTTTTTTTTGTAACACAATATTAGAACAAGTTAAATCGTCACTTTGTGTTGCAGTTGAAAAACTTCAATCCGAACAGTTTATTAATTCCCCATTTAAAGGAAAAAAAAAAGAAATCTACAAAACCATCACCTTCTACAAATAAATCAATAACAGATTCACTGGAAGAATTTATACAGTCTAGTAGTGATGAAGAAACACACGCATTACCAAAAGATATAGTGGAAATGATTGAAAACTATCATCAAGAAAAACGACTAGATACAAATGATGATCTTATTTATCAAGTTGGTGAAAGTTAAGCAAAATGTTTTCCCAAGCTTGAGTAAACTTGCAAGGAAATACTTGGCCTGTCCCCCAACTAGTGTTCCAAGTGAGAGAGTATTTAGCAATGCTGGGCTAAAATATGATGAAAAGAGAAACAAACTCTCAGCAGAAAAGCAGAAAAATTGATGTTTCTCAAACACAACCCTCCTATATTTAAATTTCAATACTAGTGCAAAAAGTATATAATCCATTATAAAATCTCTTTCATTAAGTGGGAGGGGTTGGAGAAAGAAGAAGGTGTGATGAAGATTTTGAATGGGTTCCCATCCCGCACCCTGGTAACACAATTATCTTAATAGATTGTGGCTAAAACTCGAAATATATATATAATATATATATATATATATATATATATATATATATATATATATATATATATATATATATATATATATATATATATGCTGCTATATCTATGCCTATATATATATATATCAAACATCCGCATCCGCGGATATTAATAAAACATCCGCATCCGCATCCACGGATAGTGAAAAATCACTATATGAATCATATCTGTATATGAAATGTCAGAGAAATAAATGTTGAGGGAGATGAGGAGGGTGATGGATATGTATTTAGAAGGAGACAGGAACTGGTTTGCTCTGCTGTGACTGAAACAAAAATGAAAGGAAACTGTAAAAATGAGTGGTGTGGTGTGAAATGTTTGTGTTGCTGTGGAAAGGAATAGAGGGGATAGGATTTGCAATTCTGATGAGTGAGTTGTGGTGGAGAGAGAGAACTATGGTAGATTTTGTGTGTGGGAGTACTAGAAGTCTAAAGGTTTTAAGTTTGAAAGAGGATTAAATTGTGTGGTTGCGACATATGATCCATCTGAGGGTAATGTTGAAAAAGAGTACGATTTTTCTGGGATAATCTGAATGTTTTTGGATGGGGGAATAGGAGATTCAGTTCATTTGCCACACATATCTGCCCATTCAAGGATTTTTACAGTTGTCACCACCACTCTCGGGCAGAGCCCTATTCAGGAGGGGGTGTGTACTCTCAAAGTTCACCCTCTAGCGCAAATTACGCATATGAGCACAGACGCAGGCTTTAAAAGTGAGGAGATTAAATTCCAGTAGGAAATACAGAAGATGGAAGAGGAATTCCACAAAACAGAGGTGGTGGGAAGAAGGAAGCACCACAGCAAACTAGCCTGGGTTACCAATGTCAACACAATACTCGTGCGCAGATACAGCACCTATTTTGCTAGCCGTCGTAAAGGTGGTGGTACGCGAGTGATAAGTTCCCTCGAGCACTTGCCGCTGCAGTAAACCTATAGGATAGAGATAAAGCACCAAGATAAAGAGATAAAGCCTCGCAAAGATAGAGGGTCAAGCGAACTGGAAAGTACACAACAGTTTATAAGCCTTTTTCCCGTTGACTCGACCCTGTTCAAAAGCCGGGTGAAACCAGAGCCCCCCGATATGACGTGCTGCAGGCGGATGCGAGACCTTTGTATAGGAGCAACTGAGAAAAAGGGAGGAGAGAGAGTCTGGTTTAAACAGAACTTCCAGTTCTTTGAGGCCGCCCTAGCAACCGTTGTGATGTGAGGTTTCCAAGACATTTTGTTCATGTTTAGGCCAAGGACGTTTATATTGTCAACAGGAGAGACGACAGAACCGACGAAAGAAACAGGAAAGTTAGAAGGTATTTTGGAGAAGGAGATTTGTAAAAGTTGGGTTTTTAAAGAATTGAATTTCACAAAGTTATTTCTATCCATCAGCGAGAATAAAATCGGAAAGATTAAGACGAGAGGAAATTCCAGAAGTAAAAGTGGAGTAGAATTGTTATGAGTTAAAGAATGAAGGGTCGAGTCATCGGAATACGAGTGGATAGAGTTAGAGGTGCAGGTGAGAAGATCATTAATGAAAAGTAGAATAAGAGTTGGGGATAGAACAGAACCTTTTCACTAATGACGAAAAGAAAGAAGAAGTCAGCCCCATCAACAACAGCCGATAATGAGCGATTTGAAAAGAAAGCTAGATATAATTTAAGCAGACAGAAGGAGGGGCAAGGAGGGGAATTTGGAGAGCAGTGTCGCCGTGCCATACTAGGTCAAATGCTTTGGATATATGTCAAACGCCACCACCCAAGTCTCCCCGTAGTTCTAAGAGCGAAAAACCATAAAATCGGTTAGATATAGGAATGTACATCGC
>JABUQX010142005.1:5000-10000 GCA_015478945.1 Trachelipus rathkii
TTTGAAATTTTGACATTGAAAACTTTATTTATATGATGCTTTGTTATTTAGAAAAAAAAATAGAGGTGCTTCCTATTTCGAAAATTTTTCAAATTTAAAATGCTGTAAAAAATGGACTATCCAAACTTTAGATATGAAAGTGTGGAAGTTATAATAACAAATAACACGTGATTATTGGCCCAATAAACCACCAAAATATGTCCGGAATATCTTAAAGTTTGTGGTATTCTGGACATTTTCAGGTGCTTTTTCTAAATAAAAAAATGACAATATATAACTACCTATAAAATTATAATTAAGAAAGGCATAAAACATTTGATAAACAAATTTATTCTTAATTTTTTTTATTGTTTGTAATTCCTTTATCAGATTTTTAATGTTACCAAAAACAAGTTAAAATTGATTTGATTTAAAATATTAATTGAATTTGTATACGAAAAAATTGAAATTTGGGAAATTGTTTGAAAACGATTAGGCCATATCTCTCTTTCAATGTTTGGTTCATTAAAATCAGATTGAAATTAGTTATTTTTTTTTTAGGAACTTCAGTAGCCACAACACTAAATTGTTGTTCTTCTTTCATACTTAAAGAGGAGGTGATGAAGATCATTCCATATCAGCTGTTGTCAATGGAATTATACTTTTCTTCATTTCCTCTCAACTGTGTTCCTCAGAATCTGTTTCATCTCCTACTATTTTTTTACCTATCATTAGCGATCTTCTCCGCAACAGTCGACCTCAGCACTCCATTTTTCTACTCTTTCATTTTAAATCTTCCTACTTTATTGCAGCTAAAGTTGCCTCTCGACTAAACTAAGCTTATATTAATTTCCCTTCCCCAAATAAAACCTTCCAACTTTCTTATTTCTTTCGATACGTTTCTATAGTCTCATTTTTGGACAATTGACATTCTTAACTTCGACATAAATAAAAAATTTTCTTTGAAACCTTATATCACAATAGATTCTAGACCGGCTTCAAAGAAACTAGAAAATATGTTCAGGCATCTCTCTCTCTCTCTCTCTCTCTCTCTCTCTCTCTCTCTCTCTCTCTCTCTCTCTCTCTCTCTCTCTCTCTCTTTCTCTCTCTCTCTCTCTCTCTCTCTCTCTCTCTCTCTCTCTCTCTCTCTCTCTCTCTCTCTCTCTCTCTCTCTCTCAATTATACAAGAGTCTCATTAGTTTCATCGGGAGGGGTTATAGTTCCACTCTTACATAATTATTATAATTGTTAATTGTTACTTGTTATTAAATTGTGAACTTCCTTGACTTTTTATTTTACAATATTACCTTTGTTGCTATAAGTCTTTCTGTAGGTACTACAAAGACAGGAGCTCGAGTGAGCTAACCCTTCATGCTCTATCTCTTTGGAGGTACCCTTTCGCAGCACAAGGGGTGCAGCGTCTTCACAAATAAAGGTTTGTTAATCGTGGTATCTCTTTTTTATATCCAGCAACCTCTCTTCTGCGGAATTCTCTTCCATATTTCCAATCATATATAATTAGCTTTAAAAATGAAGACTTGAACTCGAACTCTGACTCAGCCATTCATGAATATATACGAATATAACATATCGTTGCTTGAAAGGTAAAAGGTCTTAAGCGACAGTTTTGGTGAAATTAAGTTTTCAGTTCCGCTAAAACAATTTATTTGTTGAATTGAATGATAAATGGCTCAGCTTTCTACGATGATATTTTGCCCTTTAAATCAACTATAGAAGAAGAAAAAAAATAAAATCATTTTCTTTTAACCAAATCTTTTATATCATAATCTTAAACTATTGTCGTTTCATATATATATATATATATATATATATATAACTTTCTCATATGCTGCTCTATATATATATATATACTATATATATATATATATATATATATATATATATATATAATATATATGTAATACCAATGCATATGTATGTAGTAGCCAGTAGCATAACAACAGCATAACCTTAACCAGCTATATACCAGTAACAGCTAAATATGTACTGCTGTAACAACCTTAGCCAGCAGCCATGTAATAGCAGCTCCTTAGCCAACCATATTATATATGTAGCCATGTAATAACCCAGTATGCTAACAGTAGCAGCATCTCTGTACAACTCTGCTTCTTCAGCTGTAATAACAGCACAACTGTAATAATATAACTTAGCCAGCCAACCTTAGCCAGCAACCAATAATAACCTTATATATATCAACCTTATAATACCAACATATATATGTAATAATAATATAGCGCTCTTGCCTATATAACTATACGTATATGCTATATAACCAACCTTAGCCCATATATAATATATATAACCTTAGCATACTGCTGCTCATAACAAATATATATAACATATATATATATATATAACTGTATATATATATATATATATATATATATATATTATATCCGATGATAGAAATAAACAAATAAATAGTAAGGAAAAAAAAAGGTCGAACTAAATAATTTTAAGACTCTTTTAAGCAAAGTTTTGGAACATTTTCTCCGCTTTCCTCATGCAAAACAACAGCTTTGATTCTCTCTCTCTCTCTCTCTCTCTCTCTCTCTCTCTCTCTCTCTCTCTCTCTCTCTCTCTCTCTCTCTCTCTCTCTCTCTCTACTCTCTCTTAGCGCGATGACACGATAATTCTTTTAATTCAATTGACGAAAACACTTGTGTATTGGTGTTGCTTTGCACAAACACACACACATACAGTATATATTTATATATATATATATATATATAACCTTATATATGCTATATATATATATATATATATATACTCCTGCATATATATATACTATTCTATCTTTCTCTATGATTTATCCCAGCTCACTTACCCATCCACTGCTACCGTGGCTTAATCGGTAGAACGAACAGAGTCACATGGCAATGGCCCGGGTTCCGGATCCTAGGTGAAATTACCTAGACAAAGTTCCCCTTCCTATAGGGAGATTTGTAGAAGGTGAGTTTTTAAAAAAAAAAAAATACTCTCCCCTTGCTCCTTCCATCATCAGCAACAGCAACTGCTTTTAATCATGCTGCCTGCTAACAACACTTCTGTATATATATATATCTCACTGCTGTAACTGTTGTAGACATTGTAATATATGATATATATATCAGGGTTGTTTTATAGTTTTTTTTTTTTGTTATTTCTAATAAAAAAGTAACAAAAGGTGCTAAATGAAAGCACATAGCTAACATATATTAATTACATATTTATATATTAAATTAATGGGAAGAAAACATTAGTAACTGAATTTTTTTTTTTTAAATGACATCAAAATACGATAAAAAGAATCAAAAACTAATAAGTTTCAATTATTATTTCTTTGAGGTTGGAAGAATTGTTCTTAAGATGTTAAGAAATGATAATCATTTTAGGAATTGTTTCCAAAGTTATATTTGAGAGGGAGAAATACTTCAAACAGTTTATCTTTCCCAAACTTTTTATATATTTCAAATCAACAACATACATTTATCAGTTTTATGTTTCCATAATTCCAAATTGCTGTTTTAAAAAAACATTATGTTAATAGTATGGGAGAAATTAATTTCAAATATATATATATATATATATATATATATATATATATATATATATATATCCTATATATATATATATATATATATATATATATATATATATATGCTTATATATATATATATAACGCCACTATACCTACCTGCTACTACTGCACCTATATATATACCCTGCGAGTGGGTAAAGGCCAGAGGCGTACCAAATTCCATCTGAAGTTTTGATAAATTGAAAACTAGGCCAAATTAAAGGGTGATATGCTTCGATACGCAGATCTTGAAATTGAGCAAGTAGTTGGAAAAATAGATAATGGAGTGTGTTCGAATTTACCAGTAGAATGTATGTAAGATTGAGCATGCAATTAAGTTTTGGGTCAAGAGGTGGACCCGGAAAAGGGATTGAGGTGATTCTGCAAATACAGTGGCAGAACTCTCCTCAAAAAAAGGAAGGTACTTGACTGCAAAAATTCAACAGATCAATGTCAATTGTAATAACAATAGAATACGGAGAGTGATGCAACAGTTCGACGGCTGGAAGATTGGAGAGAGTTAGTTAGAGTAGGAGAGTTAAGAATTCACAAGCCCTAAACTACACTTTATTAAGGATAGCAATTGGAATGAGTAATAATATATATATATATATAATAGCAGCATGTAGCAACCAATATAA
The DNA here is from genome assembly GCA_015478945.1 of Trachelipus rathkii. Classification (NCBI taxonomy): domain Eukaryota; kingdom Metazoa; phylum Arthropoda; class Malacostraca; order Isopoda; family Trachelipodidae; genus Trachelipus; species Trachelipus rathkii. The sequence continues at coordinate 9,201 of JABUQX010142005.1, forward strand.
TATATGTATATATGTATCCAGATACTACTCTTCTTATATATATATGTATGTACCATATGTATATATGCCATAACCAGCTCAGCCATAATATGCAACAGCTAAGTAATCTCATAATATGCAAATATGTAGAGAGAGAGGCCCAGTTAAGATATTGCGAGGAGCTTGGTTTCCAGAGTTATATAAATTAAAAAAGTTCGGGGTCAAAAAAATTTAGGGGGGTGACTAGACGAAGTAATAGATAGATCATTAATTCAAAATAGAAAAAAAGAGTTGGGGATAGAACAGAATTCTGAGGAACATCATCACTATGGATAGATTTAAAGGATATATGCATGGTGGTTATCTACAATAGCAGCCATAAAATGACTCGAACGAAAGTCAAGAGAAGGTTACAAAGAGATGGATAAATATTGAAAAGGAAAAAGGTTAGAAATTAAAGCATGGTGCCAGAGTTTTGATATGTCTAGTGCCACAGAAAAAGGATCGCCGCATTTCTGAATGGCAGAGGACTAAGAGTAGGAGAGAAATAAAAGATCAACAGTCTGGAGGTCCTTACAGAAGCCATACTGGCAAATCAGAGATAAGATTAGAAGTTTTAAGATGTTTCTAAATCTTATTGATAAGAATACATTCGAAAATATAGTAAGAACAGAGGTTAAAGCGATAAGACGGTAGTTGGATTTCCGACTGGAGTCCCTGTCCTTCAGCACATGCTGAATGAATGCACTCCTCCAGCAGGAGGGAAAGGTTAAAGTGATAGAAGTGAGGAAAGAGTTTACCAAGGCAAAGAAAGTGCAAGC
>JABUQX010142005.1:12500-22296 GCA_015478945.1 Trachelipus rathkii
TATATATATATATGCTGCTCCAACAACTGCTGTATATGTATATATAATAACGCCATATATATATACTATGCCTGTATATCATAGCATATCTTTATTTATATATCTCCCCTGGTGCTGTGTCGATAACCCAGCCGCAAACTCGATCATCCGCGCCAGTATCCACAGCAGCAACAACAGCAGCCGCGAGGATGCTGCTGCGGCTGCTCTCCCTGCTCAACCTACGCAAATAAACGCGCCTGCCACTATATATATAGCCAGCCAGCAACCAGCCATATATCGCATATATCTTTGCCATATGCGCCTTCTTTGCTGCTGTATATATAGTCGTTCAAAAATTATCCGACTTCAATATTGGTGCGCAGCAAATGAGCTTAAAGGGAAGCGTGTTTGGTGCACTATGCATTCGCCTAAACTCATGCGTGAATGTTTTCACACCTGCAGAAGCTGTCAGTCGCCGGAAGACCGCCGATGAGTGAGGAAGTGTAAGTAAGTGCTGTCAGATTTCAGATTTTCGTTTTTGACAAAATGACTGAAAACTTGAACAACGTCAATGCATCAAATTTTGTGTAAAGCTTGCCATTCCCAAATGCAAACGCTCCGCAAGAGTCAAGTGGCCTTCTGGGACGAAGCAATGAGCACCACACAGATAATGGAATGGTACAACCGTTTCAAAGATGGCCGCATATCAGTGGAGAGTGAATCAGGTTTTGGTAGGTCCTCAAGCTCCCGAAATGAGATCGTCACTGACCAACTGAATTCCCTGTTGATGCAGGATCGTAGAATCACGATCAGAGAACTTGCATACGAGGTGAGCGTCAGCATTGGATCCTTTCATTTCATTATGTATGAGAATTTGGGCTTCAGGAGAATCTCAGAGAAGTTCGTACCAAAGCTTCTAACGATTGAGCGAAGTTCTTACCAAAGTTGCTAAAGATTGAGCAGAAGCAACACCGTTTGGAGAACGCGCAGGACATGCCGGAGAATGTGAACAATGATCCCAACTTTCTCAACACAGTGATTTTTAGCGATGAGTCCTAGGTTTATGGGTACGACCCAGAAACCAAGTTGCAGTCATCACAATAGAAGTATCCAACACCCCAGACACCAAAAAAAAGCAAGGCAGGTCCTCATCAATGTCAGTCATGCTGATCGTTTTCTTTGACTCTGGTGGCCTGGTTCACCACTAGTACGCGCCATACAGCACAACCATCACCAAGGAGTATTACCTAGAGGTTCTCTCTTCGTGGTGCTGTGCGACGCAAACGGCCGGATTTGTGGGCAGCGAGCAATTGTCAGCTCCATCACGATATCACACCCGCCCATTCTTCACATATGATACAGAGTTTCCTGGCCAAACACAAAATTCCTGTGCTTCGACAGGCTCCCTACTCTCTCGACATGGCTCCTTGCGACTTTGGCTTCTCCCTAAGCTGAAAATGCCCTTCAAAGGGATCAGATTTCAGTCCAGAGAAGTCATTATGAGGAATGCGACAGACCAGCTGAGCCCCATCCCAAATGAAGCATTCCAGCGCTGTTTCCAACAGTGACAGAACCGTTGGGAGACGTGGGTTGCAGCCCAAGGGGATTACATTGAAGAAGATTAGTGTAAGTCTGTTTTAATATTTTTATGAACAAAGGTCGGATACTTTTTGAACAATATATATATATATATACATATATAACCTTTATATATATATATATATATATATATATATATATATATAACCTTAGTAAATAACCTTAACTTATATATATATATATGCTATAACTATATAACTATATATAAAATATATATAGACTAATGCCATAACTTATATATATATATATAATATTTTTATTCGCCTTTTCTGAAAAATGTGTCTTGCATTTACGTCATTGTACTTTTGGAAGAGCAACTTAAAGTTTTATTTTAATATAAAATTATCTAAGGAGATATTATTTTTGATAAAAGGAGAGCACAACAAATACGACAATTTAAAAGGATAGATTAGTTCAAACTAGCTAAAAATAGCTCAAAAAAGCTAAATCTAGCATTTTTATTATTATTATTTTTTATTATTTATAATTTAAATGTAGTGAGAGTTTTAGATTTTTCATATTTACTTTTCAAATTTAAACAATAAGATATTTTGCTAAAATTGTGATTCTAGTCTACCATTCATCTTACACCACACGATGTATAGTTTCTCCAATCTGACCATAATGTCACACAACATTTGCAAATAACTCTATCTAAATTTTACTCAAACATTAGTGCCTGTCATGTCTTTCTCTCCTTTTTCTTAATTCTTCTCTCACTTCTTCTCTTTCCTCGTTAAAAGAGGAAGAGAGAACAGAGAATGTCAACATTTCCTTCATCAAGAAAGCTCTAACTTTCTTAAACCAACAAAGGTTTTGAATTGGCAAGTTTAACCTTCAAAATATCTCTCTCTCTCTCTCTCTCTCTCTCTCTCTCTCTCTCTCTCTCTCTCTCTCTCTCTCTCTCTCTCTCTCTCTCTCTCTCTCTCTCTCTCTCTCTCTCTCTCTCTCTCTCTCTCTCTCTCTCTCTCTCTCTCTCTCTCTCTCTCTCTCTCTCTCTCTCTCTCTCTCTCTTAAACTTATGACTACCATTATTCTCTTCCTCTGTAAATTTGTAAGTATGAAAATCCGAATTTTCACACTATAAAATTCTCTGCAATCCTAACTTGTATAAATGAATATAAATGCTGACACGCGAAATAACTTCTCTTGTAAGTTACTGAAAAAATGGAGTTTAATTGTGTTAAGAAAGCCAAGAGACATGAATTTTAAATTATATATATATATATATATATATATAAATATATATATATATATATATATATATATACTATATATATATATATATATATATATATATATATATATATATATATATATATATATATATATATATATATAATATATATATATATATATATATATATATGAGTGTAGTGTATGTATATGTGTGAACTTCATTTTGTTAATGCTGAAAATTGTATTTGATAATGCTATTACTAAAAAAATACAACAATAGAGTTTAAAAATTAGAAAACAAAATTCACAAATTAGATTAAAATTATTTGGAAATTTTTTTATTATTCATTAAGGAAATTGCAAAACTTAATTAAGAAATAAACACTCGCCTCATACTTATCTACCTTATTAAAATGTATTTATCGAATTCATCTTAGTAAAACTCTCTCTCTCTCTCTCTCTCTCTCTCTCTCTCTCTCTCTCTCTCTCTCTCTCTCTCTCTCTCTCTCTCTCTCTCTCTCTCTCTCTCTCTCTCTCTCTCTCTCTCTCTATATATATATATATATATATATATATATATATATATATATATATATATATATATATATACATATATATATATATATATTTCTTTCTTTATCTTCTAATATATATATATATATATATATAAATATATATATATATAATATATATAATAATAATAATAATATATATAATAATATAATAATATACATATATATATATATGTATATATATATATATATATGTATATATATATATATATCTTTAATATATATATATATATATAATTTGTATAAGTGGGCACTGCTAAATATATGCTATATGCTAACTATATAAATATATATATCCATAATATATATATATATATATAAATATAATAATAATAATATATAATAATAATAATAATATAATAATAATATATATATAATATAGATAACTAATAATAACAACAATAATAACAATAATATGTATATATATATATATAATAATAACAATATATATATATATATAATAAGTATATATAATGTAATAATATAATATAATATATATGGATATATATATATATAATAATAATAATATATGCTATATATATATAATAATAATAATATATAATAATATATATATATATATATATAATATATAATATACATACATACTATATATATATATATATATATATATATATATATATATATATATATATATATATATATATATATATATATATATATATAATATATATACTATATATATATAATATATATATAGATATATATATATATATATATATATATATATATATATATATATATATATATATATATATATATATATATATATATATATATATATATATATATATATATATATATATATTAGGAATCTATCGAATCTGAGTCCCAGACTCGGTCACTCTGGGACTCGGCCCATTTTAGCGGACATGAACTCTGTCTAATTCAGCCGTGTCCGATAATAAGTAACATGTGCTGAAATTATTTTAACTTGGCTTGCCATTTATTTGGCTAATTACGATCTTGCATACTTTATAAATTTAACGTGCACAGGCAGCAGGGGGCAGTGGCATTTTGCCCAGCTAATTTGACTGGCACCACAATCCTATTATACTACATGTACTAAAAGATACCACCCCAGATGTGTGGGGCATACTCCACAAAGGTCGAATGACACCCTTATAAAGAGCAAGCAACTGGGGTGGCAAAAAGAAATTCCGAAGGTGCCTCAGAACACCCTGTTTCTAAGTAAGAAGCTTGCTTAGAAATAGAAGTAATGTGTCTATTTCTAAACAAGCTTCTTACTTAGAAACAGGGTGTTCTGAGGCACCTTCGGAATTGATAGACCGGGGCTGCTGCTATAGTCTCATTTTCATTTGTGGGTATACCACATCTGGTGGCTACTGCACATGTGTGTATGCTAGGATGTGATTGCTAACCGAGAAAGTTGCAAGCACGGGGAAAAGAAACACCAAGAATATTAAGGACCTTCGAAAATTTGAGTTGTGTATTTTCGAAGAAGATGTTGTAGCTGTGTGGAAGGTTATATCGAGTAGTAAGATGAAGGAAATGGGGTTTTCAGACATTGAAAACAACTATAGTCTCAAAATACCCAAAATTACAAATTCAAGAAAGGTCAGAGGTTAATTGCTTCAAGGGCGCCCGCCCTAACATGAGGCACATGCTATTGGGTGAGGCATCTTTCAAAATGAAGTGACAGAACCCTGAGGAACACCACCTTTTATATATTTAAAGGATGGACGGTAGCTGTTTACAACTGCTGATGTAGAGCAGCAGGAGAGGAAATGAGGCTGAATGAGGGCACGTCTCCAGCAGGAAGGGAAGGTCGATGTAGAAAGAATGAGACGGAATAGGTTACTAAGCCAGGGAAAAGCTCAGACGTACAAGTTATGAGAACCACAGGTGGAATTCCATCAGAACCGTGAACCTTCTTAGTGTTAAACTCAGAGAGAGAGAGAGAGAGAGAGAGAGAGAGAGAGAGAGAGAGAGAGAGAGAGAGAGAGAGAGAGAGAGAGAGAGAGAGAGAGAGAGAGAGAGAATAACATCTTTAGAAGAAATTACAATGTTAGTCATAAATGAGTTGGATGGAGTGGAGAAGAAGGAAGAAGGAATAGGACCGGAGTCATCTAAGGTGGAATTATAGAGGCAAAGATTTCAGCAAAGAGTTCAGGTTTAGCCGAAAATAAAACGGTGTGCCGTCGAAAAATACTAGAGGAGTTACAGACGAAGAAGATAAATTAGAGGTGACATTTTTGCAAAATACAACAAAGACGTGATGAAGAGGAACCAGAAAGATTATTACATTTTTTTTACTGGCAAAAGAGCTTATAGTGTCAAGGAGAATAGATTTAACACGATTCCGGGATGGAATATAAGTTGCTTGAGTTTGAAGTCGACCATAATTCCTGAAGGAGGCGGTGTCCCTGGGGTCAATAGCACGAGAACAAACAGAGTTAAAACAAGGTTTGTTAGGTTTAGTTGCAGGGAAAGAATATAAAATTTGAGCCTCCATGCCATAGAGAATTACCTCCGGAATGTGCCAGCACAATCTTAATGACCCTTCCCACGTAAGCAGAAGTCATTCCATGGGAAATCAAAGACGTACGACCGCAAGTGCTACCTGTTAGCAGCACCGAAGGGCCAAAATCATTTCGTTGCCGTAGGCTAAGGGATTTCTTGCGGAACACTTTAAATGATAAAAGAGGATACAGAAATAAAAAGAAGATCGGAGAAACCCAGAGGAGGAAATTGTCTAACAGAATAAGGAGGAAGATTAAAAGTTATAAAAAGGTCTAGAATGTTCAGTTCATTTTCAAGACGATCAGAGATACGAGTATAAAGCTGCACCAACTACTCCAGGTCATTCACAATAGAAAAGTAGTAAATAAATTCATCAGCTATATCTTTAGGTTCCCCTCCTTTGTTGGTAATCATGAAGGTATAAAACACCCCTCTCTCTCTCTCTCAATATATATATATATATATATATATATATATATATATATATAACTGATATATATATATATATATATATATATATATATATATATATATATATATATATATATATATATATATATATATATATATATATTAATTTCTTTTAGAATGAATATATATAATAAGAAATTTATATAATTTATTTTTATATATATATGTATATATGTATATATATATATATATCATATATATATATATATATATATATATATATATATATATACTTTATATATATATATATATATATATATATATATATATATATAACAATATATGCTATATATATATATATATATATATATTTGCTGCGGAATTATTAAAAAACTCAATGCTGCTTTTTCTTGGTAAACCACTTTTAGGGTTGAGTAAGGCTAAATAAAGGTTAGATTTAGGTTAGGATAAGTTAAAGTTAAGTTAAGTTAGGTTCAGGGTTAGTTAGGTTGGGTTAACCTAACCTAACCTACCTAACCTAATCTAACCTAACCTAACTAACTAACCTAACTTACTAACTAAATATAATATAACATAATATTATATATATATATATATATATATATATATATATATATATATATATATATATATATATATATATATATATATATATATATATATATATATATATATATTATTTTCTATATTTTCTATTAATATATATTATTTATTATTTTTTTTAATATTTTTATTTATATTGTATCATAACATTTTCTTTTAAAAGAATTAAAACACACCCTTTCCTTGTCGGGTGAAAACTGCTACTGAATTGAAATTTAGCCACAATTCACTACGAGATCAAATAAAATCGCTGCCAGACGTAGGATCAACACTAGTTTATTATTTAATAATTATTAATTTAATCAAATTTTTATTAATTGAAAAGACGATTTTTAATATTTAATAAATATTTATCTACATTTTTATTTAAATAAACTTTTCTTAAAAGTAAAAAAAATTCTTTGATCATTTTTTCGTTTATTAGCTACCTTCACATATATATATATATATATATATATATATATATATATATATATATATATGTATATAGTCTTATATATATATATATATATATATATATATATATATATATATATATATATATATATATATAACTATATACAATATATTAATATATATATATATAACGATTTCCCATTAATTAAAATTACATCACATTATCATTTTATTATAATGACATTGTATCGGATAACAAGTTAAGAGTAAAAGCAATAAATAGACTCGCGATAAAATTAGGAATTTGAAGCGTGTCTTGGATTAGGAGTGGGAGAGGCTTTCAATAGGGAACTCTGAGCTCCGTACTTCTCCATCCCTCCATGTTTTCATAGATGTTTTATAAGATTGTTTGCAGAATATATATATATATATATATATATATATATATATATATATATATATATAAAATATATATATATATATATATATATATATATATATATATATATATATATATATATATATATATATATAATATATATATATATATATATATATATATATATATATATATATATCAGAGCTGGGCGCGCCTATAATTTTTTTGAGTGCGCCTGCGCCTATGCGCCTATGCCGCCGGACCTAGTGCGCCTAGCGCCTATGCGCCTATATTTTTGTCACATCAGCGCCTATTCGCCTTTGCGCCTATGCGCCTTTGCGCCTGCGACTTTTCGCCGGCCGGTGGCTGTTTGCTAAATTTATTTGCAAAGTAAACTTTAGTGCGATAATAAAAGCATGCTTTTATAAGGAGAGAAAAACACATTTATTAATTTTTGTAATTAAAACCGTAAGCTAATATCTACACGTCCTCTTCCTCCTCCATGCCCTTGGTCCATGTTTCCCCCAGGAGGTTCTGCACAAGCGCTGAAAAAATTGAAAATTTTCAGAGACATATTTGTCAATTTATTTGTAGTTAAAAAATATATATATATATATATATATATATATATATATATATATATATATATATATATATATATATATATATATATATATATATATATATATATATATATATATATATATATACTATATATATATAAAGTTTTACACTGGTTTTTAGAATGATACAAGTTTGCCACACTTCTAAGTTCTAACTTTTAAGGGTAAAAAAAATGCTTTGTTCCTGTTCATAGGCGCGGCTATAGGCGCAGAGAATTGGCTGTGTGGCCTTTGCTTAGTCCACCTTTTTAAAAATTGTTGCGCCTATGCGCCTTTGCGCCACAAATTGATAGTGCGCCATAGGCTCATAGGCGAAAACTCAAGCAATGTAAAAAGAACATCTAAATATATATATATATATATATATATATATATATATATATATATATATATATATATATATATATATATATATATATATATAATATATATATATATATATATATATATATATATATATATATATATATATATATATATATATAAACTCTGTTGGAAAATGCCAAAGTTCCGCCTAGAATCCACCAAAGAAAGGGATAGTTGATTCCGAACAAGATTAAAGGCTGCAATAATGAAGCTATGTTTAACATGTAAACAAAATACGTTGTTTAGCATATGCTCAGAACATGAAAATTGAGAATAAAAATTGTGAGAGAGAACAAAGTATAAATTTTGTTCAGCAAAGTGAATATTAGAGTAGAACAAGGAGAATCGTGTTCAAGAATAAGCAGACGAAGCTATAGAAGAACTGATCCCCTCACCAGCGATGGTGGATGGGAGGAAGGGAGGTGGGGAGTGAATGAGTGGACCAACGGTAACCTTTGGATCTCATCCCCCTGGCATCTTATGAGCTAGGCCGCTAGGCCATTCGTAGTCATTTTTAAATGCAGATATAGAAGAAAAAGAGTTTGATGTGTGACTGTGTGAAAGTCAGATGGGTGAAATATATGAAGATGACGGGTGGAGAAGTGCACACTGATCTATCCCATAAGAGCTCCTGGTGTAAGATCGAGAGTATTCTGACGATACTCTCTTTGTATGCGAGTCTTCAAAAGGAGGAACCATTGAGAGGAGGAATACAAAGGAATGTTCCACCTTTGATCGTACTGCACTCTCTTCTCCCCATAATATATACATATATATATATATATATATATATATATATATATATATTATATGTATATTATATATATATATATATATATATATATATATACTATATATATATATATATATATATATATATATATATATATATATATATATCATTGATCATCATTGGCATATAGAGATGTTAGGTAAAGGATATGCCAATATCATTCAGTAATGGATCTCGAAACCAAAAGTAAGGATCAAAAGAACTTCAAAAGAAGTTCTCAACTCACAACGAATCAGGGTTTAAAATTATTTTAAAAAATTTTAAAAGGGATTCAGTTCTAAGATTTTACGTTATTTAAAGAAACAAATATTAATAATTTTTACTTTCTTATATATATATATATATATATAATATATATATATATATATATATA
>JABUQX010142006.1:0-12500 GCA_015478945.1 Trachelipus rathkii
GTTCAAACTTCATATATATATATATATATATATATATATCGCAGGAACACGGCGGGACACACCTGCCCGGGTGGGGATAGCTGCTGCCTTTGTGGGTGGGGAGAAATCAATGCTGAGCCTGGTGGTTATGAACTGGTGGTGTTATTATCTATTCTAGTGAAATTAATAATTATTCCTCAATGTAAATATTTATTATAAATATGATATACACTTAGTAAAAAATAAAACACTTTTAATACAAATCAGATAACATTGCACCCTTAACAGCTAAAATGACTATGATTTTTTTAAAAATGAGTTTGGGTCTAAAAAGATAATAAAACACCTGCTCAAATACAAGTTTAAAAAGAACAACGTTAATTTTCAAAAGAAGTGAATAAAATAATTCTCGACCAATCACATACGGGGGTCATATAGAGATAAGGATTACCCCGACCAATCACAGAGTAAGGAAAACATTTCCTTTTTTCCTGCTTAAAGGATCTTTCCGGTCCAGCATGTTTCAGTTTGAAATGTATTTATAAAAATAATAATAACAATGATTTCTTGTCTATACGGGAATTACCTTTTGACCTATTGTTAGGATTAAATTGGCCGTCTACAAGGAAACATCCTAAATTTGGAAGGCTAAATTGGGCCCTAACATGGTTATTGCACCACATTTACAGAAAAAGGTCAGTTTAAATATATTTTGACCTAGGTCAGGCTTAAATCGCCTCAGGTTACAAAAAGGATTATCCTAAATTTAGACCTAAAGTAGTTATTTCAACATTTTACAGAGAGAGGTCGGTTTTGCGTATCTGTAAGGAGTGCGGGTTGTTGTGTTTTCGTGATGGATTGTCAATGTACATAGATAATAATAATAATAATAAAGAAAACCCGGGTATTTAAAAACTTTGAAATATTTTTAGTTAACATCCGAGTGAATAATATAAATGTAAGTGAATAATTGTTATTTTTAAATAAAAACTTAGAGACGATTTTAATAAAATACATGTTATGTTAGCAGAGAAGAACTTATTTTGTTATTTTATACTTATTACATGGCTAAAGATGATGTAAAACAGTAAGTCAATAGAACAAAACGTGGCATAGCTTGATGTAGAGGGGGTGCTAGGGGCTGGCCTTACTGATTTACTGGTTTATTGCTTTTAAGGCACGTAAAATGTATGTTTTTAATAAAATTTCATAAAATTTTAGTAAAAATTATTTTAAAACTTGATAGTTATAAAATTTATAAGACAAAAAGTATTAACAGTTAATAATAAATTCTTTGCTCAAAGATAATGATTGATTTATTAGAAGTTTTAAGAAACTTTTGAAATAATTTTAGTTATATTTGAATGAGTAATATAAATGTGCGTATTTTTTAGTAAAACATAAAATGTTTTTATTAAATTATACGTTATATGTGTAAGTGAGTGTGCGTGGAGTGTGTATGTGTGTGTGTGTGTGTGTGTGTGTGTAAATCTGTGTGGGTAAGTAAATCTGTGTGTGTAAGTAAATCTGTGTGTGAGGTGTAAAAAAGTAAATCTGTGCAGTGTAAAGTAGAAATCATGTGAGTGTAGTAAATCTGTGTGTGAGTGTAAGTGTAAATGTAAGAAAAGTGTCTATGGGACAAATGCTTGAGTGTCATGAGTAGAATGTGTGTATAAGTATCATAATTGAATGTGTGTGTGTGACCGCATGTGTATAAGAGTAAATGTGAGAAGTGTCTATGGGTAAAATGTAAGTGTCATGGTGAATTGTGTGTGTAAGAAGTGTCATAGTGAATGTGTGTATATGTGTAAGTGTATGTGTGTGTTTGTGTGCGTGTGTGTGTGTGTGTGTGTGTGTGTGTGTAAATCTGTGTGTGATTGTGTGTGTGTGTGTGTGTGTGTGTGTGTGTGTGTGTGTTCTAAATAATAATAACAATAGGCATGAAGTAAATAACACTAAAGTATAATAAAAATAAAATAATAAAAATAATAAAAATAATAATAAAGAAATAAATAAAAATAATAATAAAAGAAAATAAATAAAAGTTTTAAACAAAATAAAACATAATGTTAATAAAATATATGAGTTAAAAGCAGTAAAGCAGAAAGATTTAAAACAGTAAAAGCAGAAAGTTAAAGCAGTAAAGCAGAAAGTTAAAAACAGTAAAGCAGAGAGAAAGTTAAGAAGCAGTAAAACATGGAGTTAAAGCAGTAAACGAGTAAAACAAAAGCATACTTTGTTCCGCCCTTGGTGTTAGGTCACACCTCTGTTGATTTACTGCTTTAAGGTCTGTAATGTTAATGAATATGTGAGTTAAGCATTAAAACATATGAGTTAAAAGCAGTAAAACATGAGTTAAAAGCAGTAAAACATGAAAGGTTAAAGCAGTAAAACAGTAAAACAAAGAAATGGATAATCCCTAGGTGTTAGGTAGCACCTCTATTGTTTACTGATTACTGCTTTAAAAAATGCCAATGTTGCTAATAAATATGTGAGTTAAGCAGTAAAACATATAAGTTAAAACAGTAAAACATGAGGAGGTTAAAACGGTAAAACAGTAAAACAAAGAAACATACTAATCCCCCTAGGTGTTGGTAGCACATCTATTGATTTACTGATTTACTGCTTTAAGATCTGTAAAAACATATGTTTTTAATAATATTTGTGCCTAATATTAGGATGGGCTAAAATTGATCATGGAAGACCAAAGGAGTTGAAGTCGTGTGTTTATACATGTTGTATAAGAAGTCACTTAAATGTAAAGGAGTGTAAAGTGTCTATGGTGAGTGTAAGTGTCATGGTGAATGTGTGTATAAGAAGTAAAGTGTCTATAATTATTGTATGTGTGTGTGTTTGTGACCGCTTATGTATAGGAAATATGAGTGTCTATGGGTAAATGTAAGTGTCATGGTGAATGTGTGTATAACGATGTCATGGTGAATGTCTATTGTACTTAAAGTGTCATAGTAGTGTGTGTGTGTGTGTGTGTGTGTGTGTGTGTATAAGTAGAAATTCATTTTAAAAGTGGACCTGACTGTTCGTATGTGTGTTTGCGTGTGTGTGTGTGTGTGTGTGTGTGTGTGTGTGCACGGATGGAATAAGTTGGGATAGTCCAGCTTAGGTGGGTTCCACTGCGACCTCATGTTAGCTTTTGAATACCATAGTTCAGATCAGGTGTGGATGAGCTCAAGGCAGGGCGGAGGCTAGGTGCAGGGTAAGGACAGGTGTAGGCTAGTAGGTGTAGGTGTACGCTAGGTTAGGTTAAGGTTAGGTTGGGATTGGGTTGGGTTGGGTTAGGTTAGGATAGGGTTACATATTTAGGTAAGGTCAGGTTAGGTGCAGGTTTAGGCTAGGTGTAGGCTGGGTATAGGGTATCCGGCAAGGTCAATGTCGAAATATCATGATCAAACAAGGTTAATATATATATATATATATATATATATATATATATATCTATACTCTATATATATATATATATGCTATATATAACTATATAATAATATGTATGTAGTAATATATGTAACAACAATAACTTAATAAAAACATAAATGTATAGCGCGCATATATATATATATATATATATATATATATATATATATATATATATATATATATATATATATATATATATATATATATATATATATATATATATATATATATATATATATAACATATATATATATATATATATATTTTATATATATATATATATATATTTATTTATATGAAACAAACAACAAACATTGTAGATGCACATTCGAATTTTTGGATCGTAAAAAGCCACGTGTTAGTTCGCTGGACGAAACCTAATACCAAAAATAAAAATAAAAATAATGAAAATAATTAAAATAATTAAAAATAATAAAAATAATTAAAATAAAAATGAATAAAATAATTCAAATAAAATGAATAAAATTTTCGAAGTCAAAGAGAATAAACAATAATAGCACGGTCTTCCACGTGCTTTTACGGTGGCGATTCTCAATACGAGAGACCTTATAACAGAAAATAAAATAAAAATAATAAAAATACGTAAATAATAAAAGTAATTCAAATAAAAAAGTATGTTTATATGTATGTATGATAGCGATTTTACTCTCTCTCGTTGTATATTCTTAGCCTTATATATATATATATATATATATATATATATATATATATATATATATATACTCTGCTGCTATATATATATATATATATATATATATATATATATATATATATATATATATATATATATATATATATATATATATTTCTTTCCTTCTACATATATTTAAATTATATATAAAAAAATCGAGGATACCTTCTAAACTTTTAATATGGAAATAGCTATTTCCAAAAGAATTTTTTTTGTATACAAAAAAAAATGATTTTATATATAGTAACATTTGTTTATATATTAATGGGCATTCAGACGGAGCCCATAGTTAAGTTCAATACACTTCCTTAAGAGGCTACGGGTCGAGTTCAGTTCGGTCAGTGACATGGAGAGTCACTTTTTAAATTCCCACAATTCCCTTTGTTCATTCTTGTGGGTGGGATGATGATTCGCATCAGAAGATAGATGATGTTATGCGCGCACGATGCATATACATGTATGCGCAAACGCATGATACATATACATGAATGCGCCAACGTCTGTGCATATACATGGCTAAGTACTATAGGCCCAATGGGTTTCAGGATACCCGTGGAAACCTTCCAAGAAGAACAAGAGCAGCTATATATATATATATATATATATATATATATATCTAACTATATTCTTTATATATATATATATATATATATGCTCTCCACCACCTTACCACCTTATACACATAGCATATATAACCTTATATATATATATATATATATATATATATATATATATATATATATATATATAGTGAAGAGCCGAATTTGAAAATAGATTCAATGAAAACTATGGTATAGGGGATTGGGAATACCTTCTTGGAGAGCCCAGACAGATAAAGCAGTCACGGTGAGTGGAACGGGTATAGAGATACGGTTAATGAAACGGGGTAGGAGGGAAGGACTGGGAGGATGAGGGGTGTGTGTGTGAGTTATAAGGGAGAGTGTATGTGTCTATGGATGCATTCGTGGATATTAAAATACATTCATGATCCTATGTGAAATAAACTGAAATATTTCGGATTAAAAAGGACCGAAGGTGGTGAGATAGAAAAACGAAGATGAGAAACAGCGAAAAAACGGTCCGGCTGTGCTGTGCAGTGCGGTGCGGTGCGGTGTGGCAGGTGCGGTGCTGCTCGGTTCGGCGCGGTTCGGCGGGGCCTTGCGGTTAAGCGAAAACGCGTTGGTGAACTCCGAAACGCCCCCCCAACCTTAAGGGGGGGGGGAAAACAAAAAAAAAAAAAAATAAATAAATAAAAAAAAAAAAAAAAATAAAATCTAAAAAATAAAAAAAAAAAAAAAAAAAAAAAAAAAAACAAAAAAAAAAAAAAAAAAAAAAGTAAAAAAAAAAAAGGTACGTGAGTAAAAAATATCCACCTGATTAGCGATTGTGCTCATCGCTGGTCAGGTGGTAAGCACGACCGGAATGGGTATCCTACTACTTCTTTCACACAAGTGTAACATCTTTGAAAACGCCCAACTCAAATCTTTGTCAGTCTTTAATATTCTAGGTGATTCTATTCCTCGTGATCTTTCTTCAAAATCTCTCTTCATTATCTCTCATATTACACAAGCTTTTAAAAGGTTGCTTACTCTTAATTATAGAGGTCTCGTTCGCCCTATATAGAGTATGCCTCATACATCTGGAGTGGTTCCACAGGCAGCTTTCTTTGAAAGAGTGAAGTCTACGGTTTTTCGTCTTATCAATTCTCTCTCTCTCTCTCTCTCTCTCTCTCTCTCTCTCTCTCTCTCTCTCTCTCTCTCTCTCTCTCTCTCTCTACTCTCGCTAATACAACATAGACTGTTTTCCGAACCCTCTGATAGCTTACCTCCTTCTCTCAGGAGAACTTGTGAGACTCGCCAGTCTAAACAATCTTATTCATTCTCAGCTAAACACTCTGACCTCAGACACTCTGACTCCAGAGTTTAGAGCTATGCTCATTCTTAAATATAGTGGTAAATTATGAAACACACTCCCTTCTTCTATTTTCTTCATTCTCAATGACTTAAACGCTTTGATTCATGTCGGCTCTTGACTAATCGGATTTTGGACAAGATTCTTCAACTCGATAGATTTCATTTCAACCCTTCGACTTTCCCCAAACGATATATATATATATATACTTATATATATATTTATTTTTCTACCCACCAACAACAATATATTATATATATATATATACTATATATATATATATATATGTATATGCTCGCTAACTTAACCATAACTGCTTGCTACTATGCTATATAACAATAATATGTATATATATATTACTATATAATAATATATATATATATATATACACCTATATATATATATATATATATATAACAGCAACATATGTATATGCTATATATGCTGTGCTATATATATATATAACATATCATTCTATTGGTTTAATAAAGCATTTTTGTGGCATTAAAATTATAGCAACTTATCTCCATATGTTTATAAGCTTTAGCTGTATACCAACAACAGTAACGCATAGCAGCCAGCCTTAGCCAGCAATATCATAGCATGTGCCAGCCAGCCAGCCAGCAATAATATGCCAATAGCCAGCCAGCCAATAGCAATAGCCAGCCAACATACATATAGCATGTATATACATGTAGTATATAACAATAACAATAACGCCAGCCAATAACCAATAACTCTAACTCAGTAATATGGGGTATACGTTTAATGAATTTTTTTTCTTCTCAAACGATTAACATAATATATATGTAGTATATTATATGTCTCCCATTGCTGCTCTTTAGCTCTTTGCTCTTCCTGTATGTATATATATAGCATATGGCATATGCTGCTAACAATAATAATATATAGCAACCTTATATATGCTAATAATATATATCATATGTATATATATATATATATATATTATATATATATATATGCTCTTATAATAATATATGTAGTATATATATACCATACTGCATATAGTAACAACAGCCTTCTTTCAGCCAACAGTAGCTGCTGCTGTAGCACCAACAGCCAACCTTAGCCCCTTAGCCAATAGTATATATATGTATATGCTGCTATGCTGCTGCCATATCAACAACAGCTGTAGCTGGCTCTTAACAACCCAGTAGTAACCAGTAGCCAGCCAGCCAGCCAGCAGCCAACCCAGCGCTAGTATAACCAGCAATAGCCTTAGCATATGTAACCAACTAGCAGCCAATATGCTGCTGCTGCTATACCGCAACAACAGCATATGCTATGTAGCCTTTATATATATACTATGTATATATATATATACCAACCTTTCAACAGCAATCTTTGCTAACTCTTTTGTATATATATACCAACAATATCGCTCACTGCTGCTAACAATAACAGCCTTAGCCAACTGTATATGTATATATACTTATATATGTATATAACCTAATAATATATAATTTGCCGGCTCCGCAGCCTTGTATATATGTATATAATGTATATATATATAACCTTATCTTCATATATTTTAACAATAATATTATATATATATGTATATATATATAACTATATATATAACCTTAATATATATATATATATATATATATATATATATATATATATATATATATATATATATAACAATAACTTAATATATATATATATAATAATATATATATATATAACATATAATAATAATATATATATATATATATATAGCATAATATATGCTCTAGCTAACTCAGCTAGCAATAATATGCCAGCTTGTATAGTAATATGTATATAGTAATAACCATTATGTATAATAACATATAACTCATACCTGTATAGCAACAACCAATAATAACATAATAACAGTATAATAATATAGTAACAATAATAACCAACAGCCTTAACTTAATAATAATAATAATAATATACCTATAATTATCAATAACATATGTATAATAATAATAATAATATAATAATATATAATAATAATAATATACATATATTATGTAATATACTCGCCTTAATATATAATAGCCCAACCTTAGCTATGCTATATACCAGCAATATATATGGCGCTGTATAACTGTAGCAGCAACCATCAGCAACAGCATGCTGACCAAGATCTGAACTGATCTGTCACCATGGGTTGCCAGCCAGCCTTATATATATATCAACATAATATATATATATAGCATATATATATATATAGCTCTTAACATATAATATATATATATATATATATATATATATTCTTTCAACAAATGATGTAACTTAATATGTATATATATATAATATATAATATATATATATGTATATAACTTAATATATCAATAACCTATGTCGCGTGGCCGGCTGTACTCAATAATATGCATAACCAACTATATACCAAGCCACGGCCTAAAGACAACTATTCAAATATATATATATTGTTCGTGCCAGTCTATACTCGGTGGCTTTGTAATAATCCGAAAAATAATGAAAATCACTAGCGATAATACGGAAAATGCACTTTTAGCAACTTTTTCGAACTTTAATCTGACACTAAGTAACGTCACTTAAGGATAAAATTGCATTTTACTCGACTTTTCCGGGCAGGAGTAGCTTAATTTTATGAAGTCTATTTATTTATAGCATAAAAAAAAGTAGCAACCCTCTTAACAATAAGTGCAAACTTGAAATAAAGAACAGTTTTTTTTTTGGTTTTGTTTGTATTTTTGTTTTTCATGTTTTTGATTGAATTTCTGAGTAGTGGAGTGGACACTTAAATAAAAGGAGAATCACAATTACTCATAATGGAAATATCAAGCTTTAGGAGAATTTGGCGACTTTTACGATTTATTTCGGGACTTTTAATTGTATTCAGTACATTAATAGTTGAGAAAAATGTTACATTTCGATAAATATATAAGAAACGAATAATTTTAACTAACTAACCTTATATATATATATATATATATAACAACATATATACTGTATAACTATATATATATATATATATATATATATACTATATATACTCTCTCTTATATATATATACTTATATATAACTTAACCTTATATATATATATATATATATAACACTCTGGAGTAACCTTAACAACATATATATATATATATATATATAACTCCGCCATGGGGAAATAACTGATCGCTGAAAATATAACCTTATATATATATATATATATATATGCTTATATATATCTTATATATATATATATATACTATATATATGCTGTGTGCTCTTTCTCTCATATATATATTAATCGTACGGTATCGAAAATTAATCGGGATTGGGATCGGGATTACGATTTTTGGGAGGATCGGGATCGGGATCGGAATTTTGAAATTCTGATTAATATATTTACAATAGTGACAACCCCAGATCCACAGGCTGGGTGGGACGCGCTTGGTAGTTAGTTTTCCTTTTAGTTAGTCTCCTTCATCGCGCAGTCGCGATCTTCGCTGCCGCTTGACTACGGTATTATGTCGAGATCAGCAGAAAATTAATATTCATCTCCTGTGTCATTGTGTTTGTTTTTGAACTCCCTGTGCTCCTTGAGGACTGAGAAAGTGCTATAGCCCAATGCGCGAACATTGTAATTTAACCAGATGACCATATCCGCAATCTTGGCAGCAATCGAGAGGGTGTGTCATTAATCACAGGTTTACCAACTTTAAATTGTCGTTCAGATGAAACGGTACTCAGTGGTGCCGCGAGGAAACGTTGAGCAGCGCGAGCCAGATTCGGAAAAAAATCTTTCTTTTCATCTTCCAATAATTCAGTGGATTTTCTGTTGGTAACTGAATATTATCAGTTATGTATGCTTCGAGTTCCTTTTTCGCAACTTCTTCAGGTGAAATGTTGCTAGCGACTAATTTATCGGTGTGTTGTTATGGACTATTATTATCGCCACCACCCATAAACTCCATTGACTCGGCCAAGTTATCGCCTGAAGCCGTGAACATCGCCAGGGCTGGGTTGATCACTCAGATCGGTTGTTGCAATGCTGGTCTGTCCATTTTCATCTGTTGACACTCCTGAACAACAAGTTCTTTTAATTTCGAAACTGCATGTTGTGAGCTTCGTGGTCTCGGAAAATCTTCGCGACTTTGAAGCGCGGATCTAAAACGGTAGTGAATGAGTGTGACTCAGATTTCTCGATGTTCACATACTATATGCATTGATCATCTCCATGCAAATATATAATTCAATGTATTTAAGTAAACTCTGTCGTATGATACTGACAAAGCGAATCTCTGCATTTTCCAATTTTTTTCGTATAGCGTGCGCATGGAAAAATACCTCGCTTATGCAGCTTGTTTCCTTTTCTGCCATCATCATTGTTGTTTCGAAGAGTGAAAACTGCGAGTTCAATGATTCAATCAAACTACAGTCATTCGGTGTCAGCATGTGAGAATGACTCACGGCGATTTCAGATTCCTCCAAAATGGACAAAACCAAGGCGATAGCCTGTTTTAGCTGAAGTACTTTTCCCCCGTGTAGCTTGTCTGTGAAGAAAAACAAGATGCTGCTGATTCAGTGCATCAAATGCATTGCGTAGAGCTTCTTTGTATTCCTGTTTGTTATCGAAATCTTTTTCGATATTGCTGGCAGGCTCAAGCATTTCAGCTTCTGATTGCTGCGCCAGAGCCCCTTACTAACATTTAAGTGAAGGAAATGCAGAAAGCAGTTAGCATCGTAGACTTGCCCAACTTTCATGGACGCCACCGTGTTTACAGCTGAATCACCTTACCTTGGAGGCCCAACTGCTCAATTACACTTCAAAGATCTTCAGCGATGTTTTCGGACGTGTGGAGGTAAAAGGCTGGCTTGCATTGTAGAACGAACATTTTTCGTCGCCAGTTAGAATCAATGAAATGAATGACAAAACTCAAGTATGATTGTTGAATGATAGAACTCTAAAAATCAGTGTCAAAGCAAAACGATGACAGGTCTTCAGACAACAGTAGTGAAATTGTCCATCCTACTGAGTCATAGATTTCCGGTATAATTACCTTTCGCAACTTTCCTTCACGCGGCATCTCGTATTTATATTTCCGAAAATGCTTGTTGTCCACAGTTTTGTAAGGCAGTGTTGCAGTGCATAGGCAGTTCACTAAGAGGCAGTCTCCCTCCGGGAAATTCTTTGCAGAACCGCAGTAGTAATCTATAGGCCCAAAGACAGACTGGCGACTGACGGTCCGAGATGCTGAACTTGAAGAATCAAGATTAAAGTCATGGTCGAAATCAGGTTCGCTGCTAATAACTTAAGTTTCCATTTCTGCAGCAATTTTACTGAGAGACAGCTTTGAAGAGTCCGCCTTCCCAGTCATAAGAGTATACTGTATATCGATTAGTGATGTAATTTTTTCCCGATTCATAAACTTTGTGTTTCTGAATTCTTCAAATTCCTTTTCATGCTTCGACTGCAAATAAACACTCATTCTCTTTCTCGAACAGCTTTTCAACTTGATGTTTGCGGTTTACGTACCTCTGCATGGCTTCAGTTGACAAACTGCAATGCCCTTCTACGTGCAGCTTAAAGTACTGCCAAAAGGCACTTCTCGGCATTATAGGAACGCTGAAGATATTATATATATATATATATATATATATATATATATATATATATATATATATATATATATACTAACTACTTATATATATATATATATATATATATATATATATATATACTGATATGATATATACATATATATATACTACAACGGCAGATGCTCAGGGGAGTTGGCCGCTCGCATTCCACCTCCATTGTGTCGTCCACGTAGTACAAGGGGTGCCTTGCTCTCTCATGAATTTTGCGTGAGTATTGAAAACCCCAGACTCATTCGTTGTAGTGGCTCCTTCTTTACAGCCACGTCTGTTCTGTGAAAACTCTTTGAAATCTTCTGTTTTTCCAACTGTATTTAATCTTACTCTCTTTAAAGCCCACGTCTGCGTTCACCTGAGAGATTTGCGTTAGGCTTGGGTGGGTTTAACTGTATTTTATTTTCTGCCCTCTCCTTGAAAAGGGCCCAGCTCGTGAGTGGTGGTAATCTGTATATATATATATATATATATATATATATATATATATATATATATATATATATATAAAACTTTTTCAGCTTAAATATATATATATATGTATGTATATAACCTTATATATATTGCTTAACAACAACATATATATATATATATATATATATATATACTCTTTGCTGCTATGCTATATACATATATATATATGTAGTAATAGCAACCCAATTAATATATAACATATATATAATATATAATATATATATATATATATAACCTTAATATACTATATATATTATATATATATATTCACCTCTTACATAGAAAGGCAGAAAGATAATATGAAGGAAATAATTTATCATTTAAAATTTGTATAAAATTTAATAAAGTATAACCTAAATTTACATTATT
>JABUQX010142006.1:17500-20000 GCA_015478945.1 Trachelipus rathkii
AGTCATGATTTTCAAAGTCTAGTAATCTTTCATCATATTTTTCAAACAATGTATGTAAAACAGTGATGTATTCCTCATTTGATTGACATGAATCCTTCTTCTAATAACCTTTTCTACTAGCTTGGGAAAGTGTTCATCAAAAATTTTTATTTTAGTATAAAGAGATTTGAAAAGAAAGTTTTATCTTTTAAATGTTTTGTTCTGATTTTTTTTTTAACACATTTTATATACGAACTTTGTTTTGCTTGAAAAAAAAATTAAAGAGACATTCCGTAGTATTTCTGTAGAAATCTTCATTTATTATCAATTCATGGTCCTGATTCTGTTCTTCATAAAATCTAAAGATTTGTTCTGGCAATGATAAAATATTAATTAATTAACACTTGCAACTGAGATAGTCAACTCATTTTAGAATTTAAAAAGATTTAAAATTTTTGAATATTTTAAAAAAAATAATTTTTAGTATAAATAAAAACAATTTTATGCAAGTTTAGAATGCATTCAGAAGGCCACCCTTAATGCCCCAGAAGACCACAAGTGACCTTAAGGACACAGGTTCCCCACCCCTAGTTTAGAGTATGAGAGGCTGTCGTAGGCTTCATATTAACTCTTATAATTCTATTATTATTTATTTTACATGCTATGCTTACTAGTGAAGCTATAGATTTTGTTCTTTAATTTTTTGCAATTTGATGAATAATAGGAAAATTAACAGAATTGGTAAAAAAAGTGAGGAGTCCACGTGAACGAAACAGGGCAGATAATAGTTTTATTGATTGAAAGCACATTAAAACAAAGAAATAACAAGAAAATTTAGTTTTCCAATTCAGTCATTCACTAAAATTAAGAAAAATCAGATGACTATCAAGATTTGAACGCAAAAGGGGTTGGAAAATGTGGCAGAAAAGGAAAACTATACCGAGATTAGATAGTAAAATAATACGAATGGCTTTTAACAGGCAGATTTCTCTGATTTAGCAGCAGAAGATGTCGTCAGTCATGTCAGAAGAACAGTCAACAAGAGGTTACTGGAGGATGGATTGAAAGCAAATCGTCTAAAGAAAGAAGCCGCGAATTCATGAAGCCATGAAACAGAAACGTTTATTCTGGGCAAAGAATGAGCATACTTCTAAACAATGGGAGCAGGTAAGAATTGCACTTTGCTATTTAGTACATTTATGTTCATAAAAGATTCTTAATTACGAATAAAATTACAATTCTATTTGGAAAAAGAATTACAAGAATCTTCAGCTTACTAATTATATAAATAAAATGTCGTTTTTTTCAAATAGAACTGAAATTTTATTTATAATTAGTAATAATCTTGCAATTTTTTTAAACAGAATTGAAAAATTATTATCATTCAGCTTCTCTGGTTTTCCTACAACTTCTGTTGCCTTTTTTTATTAATGCAATTGGTGATCTCTTATGAGTCAACCATTGAAGTGATGATGTTTGGCCGTATTCAGACTGTAAAAAGGAAATTAGGTGAGGAATTTGTGTCTGAATGTCTCAAGAAAACAATCAACTTTCCTAAGAAAATCATTGTTTACGGAGTCATTTCCATTTCCGTTCATGGAACTAGTCATTTCCATATGATTGCGAGCACCTGGATCAAAATAAGCATCTAAAAGTATTGCAACAACCTGATACTGCCACCGATAAGGTATTGGTATGTAGAAAGACGTGGAAATTCCAACAAGACCCAGCGCCATGTTACACGGCAAGATCGGTAAAGATATGATTTACACAAAACAGCATTGAGATGCTCCCATGGGTAGGGAATTCACAAGATATGTATAATATTGGGAGTTTATGTTCTTTATTGAAGAATTAAATGCATAAAGTTCACTTAACAACAATGTGCAACTCTTAGATCAAATTGTTAAGGTTTGTTTTCAATCCGCCAAGATCAAAATCAAAGAATTATGCAAAAATTTGGTTATTGGCAATGGAATTGTCAAACTAAATATTAATCAATCAAACACTAGCTAAAATATGTTCATTTAACAAAACAAATCAATTAGCAGTAAATTAAATTGACTTAATTTTAAAATGTCCATAATAATTGTGACAGTACTATATATATATATGTAATATGTATATATAATAATAATAATAATAATAATAATAATAATAATATAATAATAATATAATATATATATATATGCTATATATAATAATAATAATAATAATAATATGTAATAATAATAATATATAATAATACGGTATAATAATAATAATAATAATATAATAATATAATATAATAATATATAATAATATATAATAATAATAATAATAATAATATGTAATAATAATATATATATAATAATATATAATAATATGTACAATTAATAATAATAATAATAATAATAATAATAATAATAATATAATAATAATAATAATAATAATAATAATAATAATAATAATAATATGTAATAATATATATATAATAATAATATATATACAATAATATATATGTAATAATAATATATATATA
>JABUQX010142006.1:22500-25809 GCA_015478945.1 Trachelipus rathkii
GAGAAGGGGAACTCCTCATCTTTATACCTTAGCATTTCTGCAACTCAAGGAGGAGTTTCGCTTCCTTCACCCTGCGGATTACTCTACTCTTTAGAATTAAAATTAACTTCACCTAGAGCAAAATCACAACTCTATTTTCAAGTTTCAATTAGGCGTAACTTTTTTTTTTTTTAGCTTGCGTTTTAATAGCCGTTATTTGTCAAGTGGAAGCTGTATCCACCGCCATTTTTCTTTCAATAAGTTCTCTGTGCTAATATTTAATTGGGAGCTACTATAATAACGATACTTTATAACTAACGGTACTGAATAACAAATATTCATAACAAATATAACATATAAATAGATCGATGCATAACAAACGCTAACTGGGAATTTACACGCCAAAACGATAGAGCCTCATTAATCAAAATAAAAGCTGTGTTAAAACAACGAAAGTGTATGATTTGAATGGGACTTTGGGCGCCTGACAAAGCAACAAGCTTTCCGAGCTGCAAGTCCATATAATTAATTCACTAGTTTATGCATTTTATTCATCAATTAAAAATGCACTAAAACAAAGAAAAATAAGTTAGAATTAGTGCTTGGTAAAGTGCACTTATATCAAATTAAAAAATATTCAACTACAGTATATAACATTGCCTTTTTGTGCCTGTCCAACTATTTACGAAGTTATTAATTAAAAATATAATGCATTATTGGTGTTTCATGAAACCCAAATTTTATATATATATATATATATATATATATATATATATATATATATATATATATATATATATATATATATATATATATATATATATATATATATATATATATATATATATATATATATATATATATATCAGGAAAAAAATGAAGGGAAGGGAAGCCCAAATTTTGATTGGAAATAGCCTACGGATTTTTAAAGCTAATGTTTTTATACAAGCAAATTTAACGTGTAAAAAAAGTAATACAAAATTCAGGAATCTCCCAAACTCCCTCACTTTAAATATATATATATATATATATATATATATATATATATATATATATATATATATATATATATATATATATTTATATATATATATATATATATATATATATATATATATATATATATATATATATATATATATATATATATATATATATATATATATATATATATATATATATATACCTTCTTTCCACAGAATTGGGGTGAGGTGCGTAGCATACACCGGAAACAGAAAAATAGTAGAAGAGTCGAAAAGAAAGCCCAGCCTTACTGTCCCATTTATATCCTTAAGTGAAA
The DNA here is from genome assembly GCA_015478945.1 of Trachelipus rathkii. Classification (NCBI taxonomy): domain Eukaryota; kingdom Metazoa; phylum Arthropoda; class Malacostraca; order Isopoda; family Trachelipodidae; genus Trachelipus; species Trachelipus rathkii. The sequence goes on from JABUQX010142006.1 coordinate 23,780, forward strand.
ACTCGTCGCAGTCAGAAAAATCCACGCTAGGGCTTCACAAGACTGCGACGGACCCTCACTGTGGTATCTCGTCAATGTTCATCCTCTGGGCCAGGTCCACAACCATACCCCCTCACAAAACCCCGCCATCCACTCCTATCGTGCACCTTTCTTTTTGGTTCTGTCAAACTCACATTCCCCTCTTTCAGGCATTCTTTTACTGACTCAATCCAATTTATCTTTGATCTCACAGCCGGTCATAGTATTTAAAGTGTCAAATTTCTTTCCTTTTTTTTTAATTTTGCTGTTCATTCCAAATAATTAATTAAAAGAAATGTTGTCGAAAAAAATACAGCTCCTCTATCTTTGATTTTATATGAAAATAATTTAAAAATAATTACTTAAAATGTTGAAATTTTGAATCGTTAATATAAATTTTTCTTTACTAGATATGAAACTTCAAACCCTAACTCTTAAAAACAATTCCCAAAATTCTTCTTTAGTAATCATCTTCTCAGATTTCCAATCTTCTCTCCAATATATATTCCTTTCAGATTTTCAACACTCTTCTGCAGTCTTCCTGCTGCTGCTTCTCTTTTTTGCTCCCTTCTGGTTTCCACCGCGTCCACACTCGATGACAGTCGAATCATATATATATATATATATATATATATATATATATATATATATATATATATATATATATATATATATATATATATATATATATATATATATATATATATATATATATATATATATATATATATATATATATATATATATATATATATATATATATATATAGGCTCAAGTTTGTTTGAAGTCACAAATTCTTATAACAAAATCCCCTATTTTACCCTAACATATTTTAGGAAAAAATTTTACTTTACCCTACCGAGTTTTTGTTGAGGTGTGGAGCTCAAAAAATATATAAAAAAGAGGTTTAATTTGTCCTTTTTTATTTTCATTTTATTCTCTTCATTGTCTCGTTTCTTTTGTCTCTTTGTTGTGTATCATTAAACTTATTTAATCATTAACATAATTTTATCGCTTATTATTTTTATATTTAGGATGTTATTTTTTTATGAAAGGTTTTCAAGGCGTTTTGTGTGAATTTGTGGGAAGATTTTGATCTAAAGTGTTTTTATTAATATTAAATCATTTATTGAAGCATATATATATATATATATATATATATATATATATATATATATATATATATATATATATATATATATATACTACTATATATATATATATATATATATATATATATATATATATATATATACAATTACACTTTCAACGACAAAATCACAGAAAGCCATATCTTGAAAACTACTATACCTACAGTTAAAATAATTACATTGTTGGAATCCTGGTAAAATTTTAGTTTGGAAAATGTGAACAAATAAATAATACGGTATTTTTATCTTTAAAAGTACTATAGCTATAGTTAAAATAAATACATTTTGGAATCCTCGAAAAGTTTAGTTTGGAAAATGACAAAATTAATATTAACTTTTTTATTATTATTTTTAATAATAACAATTATTAAAAATAAAATTTGTAAGGTATTACACCGCAAAGTAGGGGGCTCGAGCCGACGAGGGGAACAGAGGGGGACGTTTTCCATACCCCCGTAGGGGGGCGGAACCCCGCGACACCCAAATACCAAGAGCGGGGTTCGGAGACCCTCCCCGGAGAAGGGAAATAGTCCCTACCCCGTCGTTCCCCGGAAGGCGGAGAGCCCCCCCTGCCATCTTTGCAGTTTACCCTTGGGTATTCCTTTATTTAAAAAAAAAAAAATTAAAACTGACGGGCGTAAACGTAACAGGTCCTATATATTTTGAATCATGTCCGTCACCACTTAAATTGATTGTTAGGATCCTTATACTCGAAATATATGAAAAAAATCAAAACTGACGGAGTCGTAAAACATAACAGGTCCTATATATATATATATATATATATATATATATATATATATATATATATATATATATATATATATATATATATATATATATATATATATATATATATAT
>JABUQX010142009.1:0-34146 GCA_015478945.1 Trachelipus rathkii
TTACTGCTAACGCTTTAGAAATATTGTTTTTATCTTCTTCCACATATCTAATATTACTATATCAGCCTTGTCATGTAAGCATCCATTTTTAAATGCACTGATGTCCCTTAGGCAATTTTTAAGATTGCTTTGTTTATCCCCTTCTTCTACAACCATTACAAAATATTTTCCCGGCCCAAAGGGACTTCTAGTTTCCTCAAGCCATGTCTCCACACAGTGCTTTAAACCCTGGTCGCAAAGAAAACTAATGAAAAATTTAACGATCATTATAATCAATTGTATTTTGAATCTTTTCACCCTGATATGAACAAGTTTTTGGGAGCTGAAAAAGTTTCCACTTTAGTCTGTGCTTTTGAAATTAAAGGTTTATCCTGATTACCTCTTTGCTTCACCTTTCTTTTTTAACAATTGCAGCAATGTCTGAACAGTGCTTTAAATCCTGGCCTTGCAAAAAAAAACTAATAGGTCACTATCTTTAACGATCATTATAACTGTATTTTGAATTTTTCACTCTGACATAGACATAACAAGTTTTTTGGGAGCTGAAAGTTTCACTTTAGTCTGAGTTTTGAAATTAAAGGTTTATCCTGACTACCTTTAGCTTCACCTTTCTTTTGCAGCACTGGATGAGAGCGTTTTAAATGTCGCATTAACTTAAAGGATCCAGTAGATGTATTGTGTGACTAGTGATGGGTAAATGCCATATATTTAAAGAATGGGGCAAATGTCCCGGGCATTTATCTGGCATTTGTCCAATTTGCATTTAGAGGGCATTTATACTTCTTTTTATTATATGTATATATATATATATATATATATATATATATATATATAGGTATATATATATATATATATATAGTATATATATATATAGTTATATATATATATATATATATATATATGTATATATATATATATATATATACACACAAGTGTGGTTAGATGATAATGGTTAATCTGCGGGTAACGTTGAAGAGTGCAATTTTGGTATAACTGAATGGTGTTTTGGATGGGTGAGTAGGAGCTTCAGATTGATTGTGTTGGGTGACAAATGATTGGGATAGGTGATCAAAAAGGGGATGTAAACAGGTAGCTTTGGGTGTCAGAGAAATGGAAAGGTAGAAGGTGATTGGATTATGAGGAGAGGTAAGCAATACTTTCTTTAAACACAAGAAATTCATAAGTATACTAGAGTTGGTGTAGGTAGAGATGATATGGAGTGAAAAGGATTGATTTTGTGTTGAAGATGATGTTGAAGTATGTTGATGTTAAACCAGCATATATTAGGAGTGTGATTATCAGATCACATAAGGTTTCATTTAAAATTGCTAGGGACTTAAAGTGAGACGGTGATAAGGAAGAAGTGGATAAAATTAAGAGTGAGTAGTTAAGCAACATGTAATATATAAGAGCGCTCTTAAGTAAATCAGTTGAATGAAGAAGGTTTAAACTGAGAAAATGAAGAAGCGTTGTTAGTAGTGCAAAAAGTATGTGGCTATGCTAAAGTAAGAAGGTAAGAATGTTAACAGTGAGTGGTGGAATGAAGAGGATGCAAGTGGTTAAAAGTAAAACAAGTGTGGTTGAATTGTACTAAAGCCAATGATGGTAGCTCTAAAAGAAGCATGTTTTAAATTATATATGAGGAAAAAAAGGAATAATAAAAGACACCGATGAGGAGGAAAATAGAGGTAAATGAACAGTTTGGAAGAGGATGAATGGTGACTTGCAAGGGAATAAGAAGATTTTCTGGAAGGAAGCATGAAAGGTTAAGAATGAGAATAAGGGAATCTGCTTAGGAATAATGAATAGGGATGGTGCTTCGTAACTGATGAAAATGTGGAGGGAGGGGAGGGAAAATCTGCACAATGCTTGGTAATGATGAGGTGATAGTGAATATGATGGGTTTGATGGTGCAAGAAGGAATAAGTATTTGGGGGATGATTAGCAAGGAGGTGGTAATGGGTAGAGTGAGAAGTTAAAGAATAAAATCTGAAGGTATAGAGATGAAATTACTGGTGAAAGGATCAAGAACGGAGGCGAGATGGCATTTAATTGGATTTGAAAGTTGTGTAGTTCTGAGGGATTTTAGGAGAGCAGTAATAGTACATATATAAGGGTAAGGGGGATAAGGGTAACTGTAGAATTATAGGGGAATTAGTTTATTGAGTGTTGTAGGGAAGATATATGGTATTTTGGTCGAAGAGTGCGCCTAGTGACTGAAGGACTGATTGGTGAAGAACAAGGTGCATTTAGAAGTGGTAGAGATGTGGATCAAATCTTACATTGAAACAAATGATTGAGAAATGAGGGAGAAGAAGAATAAATTGTATTTAGGTTTTATGGATTTGCAACAGGTGTATGATAGGTTTAATGGGAAGTTCTATGACAGGTGTTATTGATATATAGGGTTGGTAAATTTCTGAATGGAATCAAAAGAATGTATTTGACAATAGGGTGAAGCGTTAGTAAGAATAAATGGAGTTGAAAGTGATTGGTTTACTATTAATAACAGAAAGGTGAGGCAAGGATGTGTAATGTCTCCTTGGTTATTAAATTTGTAAATGATGGGGTTAAGAAAGAATTAGAGGTGGGGTGGCAGGGGATGATGTTAGAATAATGGAGAGAGTGCTGGTGCCCTAAATTATATGCAGATGATTTATTAGGCGAATTGAAGAAAATTTATACATCAGAGATTTGGAAGGGTATAAAGCAGGGGCTTGAAAGTAAAATATAGATAAGATGTTATACAAAGAGTTGAAGCTCAGTCACTGCAAAGTTATGTTAGATGGTGAGCAGCTGGAACAAGTGTGTCTTGAGTTTAAATATTTAGCATGTATGTTGGAAGGAAAGGAACGGATGATGCAGAGCATAGTAGGAAAATTGAATGGAGGAATTAAATCATTGGTGAATGTAAGGGACTAAGTCTTGAGTGCGCCATGGTCTTGACATGAGGGTATGTTGTTACTCAGTTAATATATATAGTAGTGAGGTTATGGTCTGAATAAGAGGTATAGATCTAAAGTACAATGTGTTCAGATGGACAATCTTAGGGAAGTGTTAGGTGTGAGAAGAATTGATAAATTGAGGAACAACGATGACAGTTGTGTGGTGTGGGAGGAAAGGGGTAAAATGAGAATAAATAAAAGTAATGTTGAGATGGTTTGGTCATGTGGAAAGGATGTATGATAGTCAGTCAGTTAACGGATGTATAGTAGTGGCATGGGAATCACCTGAAGCAGACCGAGAAAAAGTGGCTTGAGTCAAGTAAAGGAATGCTTTAGAGAGAAACATGAGTTTGGCAGAGGCATGAAGAAAGGTGCATAGTGAACAGCGGGGTTTTGTGAGGGGTATGGTTGTGGGCCCACCTGGGCCAGCAGGATGAACCCTACATCGACGAGATGTCATAGTGAGTATCCGTCGGTCCCGTGAAATGAAGACTCTCTGACTGCAAATTAGTCTCACTCAAAAGGTATAAAGATGGTGGGCAAGGTTGGTTTTCTCTTTCGACTTAGCGTCATATCTTCTATTTTTCTGTCTCCAGTGCATGTTACGCATCTTAAGCCCAGTCTTGAGAGAAAGTGGGTGATGAGAGTATATATATATATATATATATATATATATATATATATATATATATATATATATATATATATATATATAGGTATATATATAGTATATATATATATATATATATATATACTGTATATATATATATATATATATATATATATATATATATATATATATATATATATATATATATATATATATATATATATATATATATATATATATATATATATATATATATGAGAAAATAAAACTATTCTTTGAATATTTTTTTTCAAATACTGTCAGTGATCCATCCTTTACTGATAATATTATAAATGCCCAGTTTTTGGGCAGGCATTTATGAAATGGACAAATGCCTGGACAAATGCCCATTTTATAAATGCCTGCCCACTGGGCATTTGCCCAGCGTACATCACTAATTGTAGTACCCCATGAGTAACTGGTAGTTAGGTAAACCCTTTCATGTATGATCGAACTGACTGTTTCCCATCAATTGTGTTAACTATTTCATATTGACAAATGATACTACTTTTATCTTCAGAGTGAGTAATATATTCAAGTACATGAAGTGTTTTCGATTTTAGTTTAGTTGACATGATTTTTAGAATATTAAACTTAATTAATTAAAGTTATCTATAGAAGTACCGAACCTTTATTAATTATTGAATAATAAATATAGCTACATAAGCAAATTTCTGAAAAAGAATATATATATATATATATATATATATATATATATATATATATATATATATATATATATATATATATATATATATTTATATATATTTATATATGAGTATAAATATATGTATAAATAGTATATATATATATATATATATATATATATATATATATATATATATATATATAATTGGAATATAAGAATTGGAGGTGATCTCTCCTCACTATATATATATATATATATATATATATATATATATATATATATATATATATATATATATATATATATATATATATATATATATATATATATATATATATATATATATATAACCTGTAGTAATAAAATTAATAATTACTTAATTTAGTTTGTCGGTCGAGCAGCCTTTTTGGTGCCTGACTCCGCCTCCACTCCAGGCCCTCAAACATTACACTCCAGCCCGCCCATCCCTCAAAATTCTTAGTCTTGCCCGCAGCCCTGTATATATATATAACAGCTTTGGCGGCCGCCAAATGCTATCAACATACTGAGAGTTCTAGCGAGAGAATACTGTCAGAAGAAGCAAGCTGTATAAAAACCACACAGCTAGTTGACTTCAAGCCAATGTGAAAACAAAAACATTAAAACTATAGAAAAAATATGTTTAAATACATTCGTAATTACATTATCTATCGATTGATATCTTTTTCAGTTTTTCTACTAATAAACCCTTAAAACGTCGTCTGGTAAACATATAAGGTTCATTTTTTATATTTTGTAAAGATTTAGGGGGGTAAGTACCCCTGCCTATGCCTATGATATATATATATAGGAGTATATATATATATATATATATATATATATATATATATATATATATATATATATATATATATATATATTAATGTATATATATAATATATATACTCTGTATATATATATATATATATATATATATATATATATATATATATATATATATATATATATATATATATATATATATATATATATATATATATATATATATATATATATATATATATATATATATATATATATATATAAAAATAAAATATAATAATAATAATAATAACCAACCTGAGAACTTTGTTGATAGCAGTAATTTTCTGAATCTAAATTTTTTCCTCTTTAATTTCAATTTCAGATTTGATATCCATTTTTTATTTATTTTAACAAAAATATATTTCTAATAATTAACACACTGTAAACAGAATAAAAAATATTTCCTAAAAATTTGCATTATAATCTAATTCAAAGTCTTCAAGAATAAACATGTTAAATAACTTCTAAGTTCTGGGTTGAACGTACTTCTTATTTCTACTCTATTGAAAATATAAAGACAAAACCTTTATAGGTAATAGTAGTACAGAAGTGTCACCCCCGATTTTTATAAAAATCACAGGATATATACTTAAAAAAAAAATTAATAATGAAGAATAATGAAAATAAATGAAAATCTGCTCTTTAGGAAAAAGTTACAGCCTCAAAGATGTTAAAACTCCTATATAGACTTTTCATTTTGATCCATCCAGGTTATCCTACTGCAATATCTATTTAGGTTAGGATAAGTTTTGTTAGGTATACACAGAGAAAATCTATGTATACTTAACAAATCTTATCATAACCTGAAATAGGATAGCCCTAAAACGAGCACGAGGCACACTTATTTTTTTTACAAGCCTATGGGAAAATTTTAAACCTTGAGAGGCTATAACTTTTTTCCTAAAGACTAATTTTTTTTGTTTTTTTTAAGTTTTATTATTATTTTTTTTAGAGTGTATATATATACTGTGATTTTAATTTTTTTCTTTTTATAAGAAAACTTGAATTTTAACGACTTTGAGAGCTGTAGCTAACTTTTCTCCCTAAAGAGCATGTTAAATATTTCCATAACTTCTAAGTTCTGGTTAAAAGTGCTTCTTATTTCTACTCTATTGAAAATATAAAGACAAAACCTTTATATATATACCCAAAAATCAAAAACTAAATATTTTAGTCTAAAAAGTATCTAATTTCTATAACCCATTCATGAAGTTTGGCCTTAGATTGATGATACGTTTATGATATTGATAACTCAAATTTCAATATATTGAAATAAATAAATTTTCTTGAGCCAATCATTTGAATATACAGAAGATGAACATTTGTCTATGAGAGGCTGTCCCCAATGTAATTTAACTATTTTACTGTATATATATTAATAGTAGTCAAATAATGAAATATTTAATATTTGATTATCACTATATCAGTCTATTAATTTTCAAAATAGAGCCATCCATGTATGATAATAGGCATGCCTTTACTTAAATTTATTTTAGGATTTTTATTATTTAATGTATATAAAACTGGTCTTCCGCAATCTATTGCCAGCTTTAATATATTTCTGTATATGTTCTTTATAACCCAATAAAGTTAGAGCTCAAAGTTAAATATAAGTCTAACCTTTTTGTACTAAATTAGACTGTTATCATTGAATCTGTTTCACATTAAAATATTAGAGAAGTGGTACAATATGGGCCTCTAAACAGATTTTTATAAAATCACAGCATAGAAAAAATAATAATGAAGATTGAAGAATAAAATGAATAAATAAAAACAAAATAACTTAAATCTTTCAGAAAAATTCCATAGACTTTTCTTATAAAAATCTGACTGAATTTCTTTTTATCATAATTTACGAAAGGACACAGGGGGAAGACTGTAATAGCCTTCCAGGCTTACAAGGCATTGTCAATCTATGTTTTCTGTTTATGCATTTCTTGCCACGAAACGTAAGAAATGCTAAAGTTTGTGTTCGATTATGTCAATTTAAGCACAAATTTAGGAAAATGCTCACCAAACGTAAGGAATTTCCTAAAATTCTGTTAGGTTGCTCTTTCCCTTGCTTACCGAATTTTAGGAAAATGCTTACGAAAATAAACAAACAAGACGGCGTATGTAGTCGTTTGATTTCACGAATGTTTCATTCATGAAATTAGCTTTAAATATAGTTTCTTCCAAATCGATAAACTCCACCAATAGTTGATCAATTATTTAAAATAAAAACCATTTGTTATTTTTGTTTTATTTATTATTCCAAAACCACGTGCTCCGTCAAAACAGCTGATTTTTTTTTTTTTAAGTTGTCACACCACTCACGGGCAGAGCCCTATTCAAGGAGGGGTGTTGTACGCCTCAGAATCAACTAAAGTAAATTACGCAGATGAACACACGCTCGATTAATGCCCGTACCGTGCTAAAACTGGGTGAGCATTTTTATCGAGCGTAAGCACAAATGCAGCCGATTAAAGCCGTTTAGCTTAGCACGCTGGATAATGCTAAGATGACTGGGCATAATCGACAGATTGTTTACAGCTTGATCACAGCCGATTGAGCACGGAGCTTGAACAAACAAATAACAATGGTTTTCATTACAAACATTGATCGTTTGTCGATTTGAAAGAATGACGGTTACTTCATGAATGAACATTCATCAAATCAACGAACCACGCCGCACCTTATTTGTTTATTTGTTACATTTTCTACAGGTTACGGGAAAAAGTAGCACCTAAGAATTTAGGAAATTACTTAACGTTTCGTTAGCTTTTATTAAATTTGTGCTAAAATTGACATAAACGAACGATTTTTTAGCATTTTCAGACTGATTTACAACCTATAAACATAGTGTATTAATATAAGGCGTTTTCGATTTTGCACTTTGCTAACGAAATTTAGAAAAATGCTAAAGTTGCGTTCCATTTTTGTCAATGAAATAAATTTAGGAAAATCCAAACGTTAGAAATTTCCTAAATTCTAAAAGGTTGCTATTTCCCGTGCTTAATGAATTTAAAGGGAAACAAGATGGCGGCGTACTAGGTCGTTGATTTTATGAATGTTTCATTCATGAAATTAGCTTTAACGAATTCTCCAAATCGATAAAATCGATAAACTCCATCAGAATAGTTGATCAATTATTTGTAATAAAACCATTTGTTATTTTTTTGTTTTATTTATTCCAAAACCACGTGCTCCATCAGAACAGCTGATCAAAAATATTTGTAAACAATCATTCGATTATGCTCGGAAAATTGTGCTAAAACTGGATTATTTTTATCGAGCGTTAGCACAAATGGAAAATGGAAAACGGTTTTAGAATCAAATTTGTAGTGTCTGTGTATGTTTAACAAATCTTATTGTAACTTGAACTAGGATGGTCCTAAACCAACCTTGACGGTTCAGTTTTTTAATACAAAGCCTATGGCTGTAACGTTTTTCCTAAAGACATCATTTTTTTATTCATTACTATTTTTGCAATAGTTGGGAAAAAGTAAGAACTGCAGTGAGATTTTTTGATTATTTTTCTATAATTGTATTTTTGAATATCTTTAATACCTATATATAAATATATTTTGTTCAGAAATGCATAAAAATTATTTTAAAATCACATTTATATAAAATATTTTTCAAAATTAAATATTTCGGATAATTATATTATAATAATTTCGCAAATTTGGTAATTTGACGGATAGTGTTCTTTGATTACAGTTGAAGAATGTTTAGGCTTAAAGGAAAAGCCCGGTTTTCCTTCTAAATAGGGGCGTATGTAACGTTAATTATACCATCAGCGTCAAGATTGAGTGTTCCGCGAAAGGAGGCGAATTTTATCATTTTGGAATATTTTTATTTTTACAAAATCTTAATTAATTTAAAATAATTCTATTTGAAATTATTTAATATGAATGGAAACATACATTTTATTATAAGGTGAAATTATTTCATGGGAAAAAGAGTCAAAAGGTGACTTCACTCATCAACATCTTGGATTCTACAGGAGAGTATAAATTAAGGATAATCATTCCCATCATCCGATCTCCTCATTCGAAATTTATCACCTTGAAGACCTGTGTCTGTTAAACGATTTTTCATTCAGAGTACATCATCTGAAGATTTCGTGTTGGAAGCATTAGAAGTGACCTGTAGTCATTTGGAGAAGATCTATATTAGACGTGACCTGAAGTCACTAGAGAATATTGAACGTGGCCTGAAGTCACTTGAGAAGAACTATATTGGACGTGACCTGAAGGCACTTGAGAAGAACTATATTGGACGTGACCTGAAGTCACTAGAGACATTGAACGGGCCTGAAGCCACTTTACAAGAAATATATTGATGTGACCTGGAAGTCACTAGGAGAATATTGAATGTGACCTGAAGTCGCCAAGAAGGACTGTATTGTCTATTGAATACGATTTATGATACAGATGATATTTGTGAATTGAGAAGAGGACGCGTTTTGAAGAGATTAATTAAGTGATTGTTTGAGGATCTATTCTACTACTGAATAACTTGGAGAGTCTGATTTTAGTCTGAAGATATTCATGTGTTTACAGAATCATCAGAAGTAATTGTGAAGGTTTATGAATTATTTGGAAATCTTTGTAACCAAGATTGAGATTTGCGAGGTAGATTACACCCTAGACGAACAGACTCTTTTTGTTTCTATTTTTTGATTAAAACGAATTCCGGAGTTATTAAATTTTTATTACTTGATTAAGATCCCATCTTTGTGATATATATATATATATATATATATATATATACAGCATATATAGCAGTAAGATATATATATATATATATATATATATATATATATATATATATATATATATATATATATATATATATATATATATATATATATATATATATATATATATATATATATAGGGGATGCTTCTATTCCAGAGTAGGACTCTTAAGAGGATGGAACTTCTGCCCCGGGGGGAAGGCAGCAAGATCAATCAATCTCCACCAGGAGGGTCATTGCCGATAGGAGCCAAGCTGACGCCGGGCCACAGGATCGTATTTTGTTTTATTTGACTATTGCCTTCACTCCGCTCACTCATCTATCTATGTCTTAAGTCTTCTTCTTCTGTCCGTCTCTTCTTTCTTAATAAAGCGACTACTCCTCCTTCGGGCGGGAGATGTCGAGAAACCTGGGAGCCCCTAGATACCTCACACCCTATCTGCCAACAAATCATGTTGGACTAAACATCAAATGCGAAAGATGGTCTCGCAAAATGGGTTGACCTGACTTGCCCCCATTCCGAACCCTCCCAGAAATAACACAGGCTACACCTGTGCAATTTGTAACCCCCCCCCTTATTCAAAAACCCCCCCCTCCCAAAATACTCAATCACTCAATATACTACAATTTAACATTAATGGCTTAACAACAAATCCATAGAACTCAATCATTTCCTCAAAAAACATATAGCTATCCTACAAGAAGCCTCTCTCAAAACATCCTTCTCTCCTCCCTGTTCCCATGGTTGCTGACTCCATTTTCTCCTCTCAACACTCCCTCTTAACATTGATTCAACGACATCCCTACCACAAACACAAACTCCCGACACCTCCACGCTATTACCAAACGCACTAATAAAATCCTAATCCTGTTCCATCCTCCTGAACAGGACCACTTATAACATCTTCAATCTCTATATATACGTCATCCCAATCTCACCCAAATCCTCCCCCAAACAACCTCACCCGCCCCCCTATCAAAATTATCCACATTTCCTAACCTTATTCTGGAGGTGATTTTAACGCTCACCACCTGCCTGGGTATAACACCACCTCTGACCCCTGTGGTTATATCCCCAACGAATTAGAACTTAATATCCCTCACCCAAAACCTCCCAGCCTGAATCCCTCCCTAAGCAAAACCAATCCTCCACCTCTCCTGACGCCACACTCTGTTCCCTCCCATATATCGACTAAAATGGGACACCACTACTGACCTACACTCAGACCACCTCCCCCCATCACTTATTTCCCTAACCTCCTCCCATCAAACCCCCTAAAAAAGATCACTACATACATCAACTACAAAAGCTAACTGGCTAGCATTCACTGACTCACATCGAAACCCATATTAACCCCACACCAATCAATACAACATCCTACACACCTCCATTATACAATTAAATAACTTAATCACCAAATCAGTTAACCTACACATACCCAAAGGCCACAGAAAATCATATAACCCCAAACTCTTCCCTGAAATCAGCCAACTCATTAAACAAAGAAACTCTCTCCAAAAAATTAGACCATATATACCCCACTCACCACCAACCAAATATCAAACCTCAATACCCAAATCACCAACCTCATAACCACCAATACCACCAATAAGTTTTCAGAATACTTACAATCCAACATCTCACGCATTGATAATAAGAAAACTTGGCAAGTCATCAAAAAATTAAACAACAACCTCCCTCCCTCCCACGAATCCCTCTCCTTACCTGATAACTCCCTTCTTCTCCAAAACAACAATCAGACCGTCTAGCAAAACATTATGCTAATATTTCTCGCAAACCAACCCACCCCAATCACAGGAAAACAAAAAAACAACTCCCCAGACCACAACCCCCCACCCCCTTTTACAACTGAAAGGATAGCAGAAACTATCAAAACTCTCAAAAACTCACACAGGACCAGACTCAATCTCAAACCTACATTTAAAACACCTCGGTGAAAAAGCACTTCGTCACAGAAATATTCAACAAATCCTGGCAACTTAACTACATACCTCAATCTGGAAACAAGCATTCATACTCCCAAAACTCAACTTGCAAAGACCTAACTCCCCTCCCTTACGGCCCAATCTCTTTACTCTCCGCAAAGACTAAACTGCTGAGAAATTAATTTTAAAATATGCTCCCCATCACCCTCCCAGATCAGCGTGGCTTTAAGAGCGGCGAGAACTACAGCCCATACCTCCTCACTCCAACACATCATCAATGGCTTCAACCAATCCCATCCCATAGATCCATCTCACAGCAATCGACATTAACAAAGCCTTTGGCACTGTCCCCACATACATCCCCAAAAAATCCTCCACTCCCCCCTAGAAAATAACGACAAAATATGGTCTAACTTTCTCACTAACCGTTTTGACAGTTCTCCACAAAAACAATCTCTCCCACCCCATTAAATTATACCACAGGGCGTCATTCTCTCTCCATTCCTCTCTAATCTTTCAGACCTGCCCATCCCTACCCACCACCATCCACCAAACTTATCATACACAGATGATATCAGCCTCATTTCCCAACATACAGACGTAAATATAGCCACTCTTCACACCCAAGAATACTTACAATAATTAGAAACTTGGTTACTCCAATAGAATGACCGCCTCTCCCCTCAAATCCTCCATCACTCTCCTAACTACTGACCGCCACTAATCTTCACCCATCCAATAGTTTTCCTGAACAACACTCCCCTAAACAAAACCCAAAAAAATATTAGAACTTACCTATGACACACATGACGTTCTCCCCATCGACCAAATCACCTCATCAACTCAACGAAACTAAACACCCTCCGAACTTCTTTCTCAACACAACTTCAGTGACAGAAACACACCTCACACCACCTTTAAACAACTCCCTCAGAACAAATATAATCCATGCCCCTGCATGGTTCTAGCACCGTCAAAATCTAACCCAAAAATTACAAATCACATAAAACACTGCACTTAAAATTATCACCGGATGCACCAAAACTACCCACACCCAACATTTACATGACGAGACTTACATCCTTCCTATCTCCAATCACCTGGAGATGGTGGGACTCAATTCTACCAGAAAACTCTAAATCCAACCCACCCATGTCACCAAATATTTTCCAACCCTCCCGATACAGACTAAAATCCCCACCCTCCTCACCACCTATTTATAATGACATCTACAACGTTATTCCCCCTCCTCCTCCCAAGGCTCTCTCACATCCATACACAACTAACTAACACGTACCTACAAACCGCCCCAATAACAATTTCCTAAATTTCTATAGAAGAAACACTGTCCAGAAGAGGCCAAATTGACCCCGCCCGGAGCAGATCAGGTCACTAGGCAGATCAGGTCACCACCCAAAACTCCTACAATATAAATATAGATTCAACCTAGACACAATGTTACCTCCCCACCTGCACCAGATGTCACATTTCCCAGGACACAATAGAGCACCTCCTTCTGGGATGCCTGCTCTCGACGCCCCCGTGCCGACATCTCTATATATTCCCTTCTCGACCTGTGGAAACCGCCCAAGAGTGGTATCCAGCTTCCTGAAGCAGTGGCCCTCCAATTGAGGGCCAGGGGTGAAGTATATATATATATATATATATATAGAGCAGTATATATATATATATATATATAGGCTATATATATATATATATATATATATATATATATATATATATGATGGACGATTAAGAATTTTGACGATGACGATTATAGTAAATTTTTGACGATGACGATTAATTGAAAAAGTATATTTTAAAATTTCTTTATTAGAAAATAAATAAAGTAAATTTATAATAAGGAAGAATTAAATCGTTACTTCATTCTTATTTAAATGTGTAAACATTAAGAACGGCATTAATACACAGAAAGTTTTCCTGTTATTCATTAACATCTTGGGTTTGTTCTTCTCATCTCTCTCTCTCTCTCTCTCTCTCTCTCTCTCTTCTCTCTCCCATATATATATATATATATTATATATATATATATATATATATATATATATATATATATATATATATATATATATATATATATATATATATATATATATATACTTTTTTTTACAGTTGACCACCACCACTTACGGACTTAGCCCTATTCAAGGAAGGGGTGTTGTACACCACAAAAGTTACCAGTTACGCAGATGAGAACAGACGCAGACTTTAAAGTGAGGGAGATTGAATTCAGCAGGAAACACAGAAGATGGAAGAGAATCTTCCGATAAAACCGAGGTGGTAGAAAAGAAGGAAGCACCGCAGCGAACTAGCCTGGAGTTACTAATGACACAATAACTCATGTGCAGACACAGCAACACTTGTGCTACGAGGATGTTGTAAAGGTCGTGGCAAGAGTCTCTGCGTTCCCTCAAGCACTCCGCGCGGTACCTATAGAAAAGAAATAAAGCGCCAACATCCCAATAAAAATAGAGGGTCCAGTGAACTGGAAAGTACAGAGCAGTTTATTAGCCTTTTGGCCTTTGACTCGACCCTATCCAAAAGCCGGGTGAAACCAGAGCCCCCCAGATATGAGAGCAGTACCCAATGGGCGGATGAGGCCCTTGTATAGCTGGAGTAACTGAGAAGAAGAAAAAAAGTCCCAGTTTCTTTGAGGCCGCCCTAGCAACCGTTGTGATGTGAGGTTTCCAAGACATTTTTTTTGTTTATGTTAAGGCCAAGGATGTTTATATTGTCAACAGGAGAGACGAGAGAACCGTCGAAAGAGATAGGAAAGTTAGAAGGTGTCTTAGAGAGGAAGATTTGTAGTTTAAAGAATTGAATTTCACAAGGTTCAGACGACCCCACCCGGAAATTCTATCCAGATCAGCGAGAATAGAATCGGAAAGATTAATACGAGAGACAATTCTAGAAGTAAAAGAGGGAGCAGAATTGAAATGAGTTGAAGAATGAAGGATCGAGTCATCGGCATATGAGTGGATAGAGTTAGATGTGCAGGGGAGAAGATCATTAATGAAAAGTAGGAGATAAGACAGAACCCTGAGGAACACCACTATTGACAGAAAAAGAAGAAGTCACCCCATCAACAACAGCTGATATTGAACGATTTGAAAGAAAGTTAGACATAAGTAAGCAAAGAGAAGGGGAAACCCAAAGGAGGGGAGCTTGGAGAGCAGTGACGTAGCGGTCCTGTCTCACATGCTTTGATATGTCAAGCGCCACCACGCAAGTCTCCTGTAGTTCCTAAGATGGCGGAAAACCATAAATCTGTTAAATGTGTATACGCCAGTATACCCTCGGGAGTCTGAAACCCGGTACTGGCGATCGGGAAAGAAATGGATGAGATTCCAGATAATCTAAGAAGTGTTTCACAGATCTTAGATGGAATACTAGTGAGAGCTATAGGGCGATAGTTAGAAGGATCAAAGTGGCTTCCTTTTTTCGAATAGGCGACATGGTTGCTTCCAACACCGAGGGAAAGTGCTAGTATTGAGGCTTAAGGAATATAGTTGAACGAAAGGCGTCGTCAGCACGGGCACACCCCTCAAAACTCTGGTGAGAAATGCCATCCGGGCCACCCGTCTTCCTTACGTTCATAGATTAAAGGAGCCCATTCACCCGATAAAATGTAATCACAGGCAAAAGCATAGGACACCTGAGAGGAGAAGGAAGAGGATTGCCAGAATCTTCACGGTTGATTTAGAGGGAAAATAGGAGGCCAAAGAGATTGGCCTTTTCAGTTGGAGTATTAGGAACAGAACTACCAGAGCGGAATAAGAGGAGGTAAATGAAGATTTACACAAGTTGTTAGAGATGTTTTTGGCAAAAGGCCAGCAAGGTTTGTCAGTAGGAGAACCAAGGAGGTCAGCGCATTTTCGTATAATGAAAGTTCGCTTCCACTGCCGAAGAGTATCCCTGCAACGATTTCTAGCTGAATGAAAATTAGCGAGAGTGATAAGAGAATGAGAATTTTTCCACTCCCGAAACACACTGTCTCTAGCCTGAATGGACAGAGAACAAGCAATTGAACCATGGATTTTGAGGAGAGAAAGACGAAGATGAAGAAATGAACCTGCGTCCCATCACCACAGCTCTGTCGGGTAGAAGAAGCGTCTCTTTCAGAGTCAGTAACTCCAATTATAAGCATGTAGAAGCTACGCGTACCCACCGGGTCTGATCAAAGTGCCAGAAAACCTAGGGCAGGATGGAGCTGTTGATAGATAGTACATTAAAATTATAGATAAGGTTGCGGTCAGATTTCACCAATAGATGAAGGTGGTGCAGGTTTATAGAGAGATGGACTGGTGGTGAAACATGTCAGGTGTGTTCAAGAATTGGTTGGGATGTCCGGAATGTGTGTAGGTTCTTTTAATTAGTTGCTCCAGATCGTTGGAGAATGCTGAATGATTCGACCTCCCACCTAGGTCAGGTATGAGAGGTTTTCAAACCATTCAGTGTTGTGCATTGAAATCCCCCAAATAGAAGACCTCTCTGTATTTGGATGAGAAGATATAAGTCCTCAGGGAAGTAAAAGATATTCAAAAGGGATAAAAATCTGTCTCACATACTCCACCCTTTAGACGGAAATTATGAAATAAGTTATAGTTGGATATATTAAAGTTAGAGGATGAATTTTTAGCCATCTGGGTCTCAGACAGAGCAAATAGGTTATGATAATAATAATAATAATAATAATAATAATAATAATAATGATAATAATAATAATAACACACACACACACACACACACACAATAATAACACACACACACACACACACCAACAACAACAACAACAACAACAACAATAATAATAATAATAATAATAATAATAATAATAATAATAATAATAATAATAATAATAATAATAATAATACTCATGATTAATAATAATGATTTATTTAATATTAAAATCATTCATGCCCCTTATATTTCAACTTAATATTTTATGTAATTTTAATATATAGTAAGTATCTTCAAAGCATTGATTTAAAAAAAAATTAGTATGTGAGAACATGGACAGACATACAAAATTCTAATACTTTAAATTTAGAGTTCTTAAGTTATTATGCAGAAACAATCTTTCTCCAGTTTCTGGTGTAATATTTCTTCACTTAATCGGCAAAATAATCGGCAGAAATTGCCGATGACGATTGAGGATAAATAACGATGACGATTAATCGTCTCATCACTAATTTATATATATATATATATATATATATATATATATATATATATATATATATATATATATATATATATATATATATATATATATATATATATATATATATATATATATATATATATATGTATAATATATATATATATATATATATATATATATATATATATATATATATATATATATATATAGTGTGTGTGTGTGTGTAAAATGTGCGGGCGCGTGCGTGTGTAACCAGAGCACTCCAGCAGAATCTTAGAAGAATTTACAAAGCTAATATCGAAATCGCCGCACCAGTTTTTTAGGGTCTGGGTGTGGGTATTCGGACTCAGGGAGAGCAATCAAAATTCCAATAAAATACTCTAAATATTTCCTTTGTCTCCCCCATGAAATACTCTGGAAATGAATACTTCAGCAAATCAAATATATTTGAAAAACTTTTATCGAAATAATTTATTTCGAAAGTAAATTCAAATGTTAATTCGGGAAATATTTTGCAATATTTGAAAAGTTTCGTTTCTGCACAAAATCACAGACTCGAATTTGAACAAATTTTGTCTAAAGGTTTTCCAATCGATGAATCGTCCTGTGCAGGAGGCTGCTAGCACCACTGAAGAATCTAAACAGCTTCCGGGAAGAAACGCTACTTTATCGTGATAACGCTCACTCTCAACAACATCTAATAATTTCTATTATTGAAGGTGGTTATTCAAGACCAGAAAATAGCCCACACAGACAAAGGTCCACCTTTGAATCCTTCTTATGGATTTGAGATTTAATGTGCGTCTCCTTGTTAGGAGAAGATTCATTATACTGCGTCATTCCCCAAGCCCCAAGGTATGGTAGAGCACACAGGCAAACTTTAAAAGCTTTTCCCTTATGGCTCAGCCTAATCCAGCATTGGACGGATGCTCTGCCTCTCGTTATGCTTGGCATTCGCTCAGCTGAGGAACTGCACCGTTCTGCTGCTGAATTAGTGTATGGTTCTTCTCTCGTCTTCCTGGTGATTTCTTTTCCCAGTCTTCCTCCTTCACTAAGGACCCGCTATCCTATCTTTACCCGCTTGATGCTGTGCTTCGTTGTGAGACCGACTCCTTCGACCTCATAAGGTGCATTCCTACATCCCAAAGGATCTTTCTTCCTGCACTCATGTCTTTGCTCGACATGACTCCCACCGCACCGCTCTCCAATCTAAGTACGATGGGCCGTTTCCTGTACTACATAGGAAGGAGAAATTCTTCACGATTCAACGTCAAACACGCACAGAAGCATCGTTTCCCGACTCGCCTTAAACCAGCTTTCTTTGAGGCTAGCCGCTTCGATTCTTGATCCTGAAACCCTACCTTTTTTTTTATAATTTCTACCCCCATCGGCTCCTTTTAACGTTCCTATTTCAACTCCTGCTTCTCTTCCACCTTCTCCTCTTCCTCACCCTCCTCCTTCTCAGACTACAGCACCTATTCGACCGGCTCAGACTCCTCCAACACCGTCATTCTTGCTTCCGACCTCAACTCCGGCTGGGGATTATCACCTCCAGCTCCGTCTCTTCGAGCCTCTTACGACAAATACGTTCCGACTTGCCCCGATGACACGTTCCCAAACTGGGAATCCTGTCCAGACTCCATCAAGCTCATACTAGACTATCGAGCAGAGGTAGTCATATACACGATGGCCAGCGCTGCTGTGATTAGCGGATATCGCGTGCCTTTGTGTCACTGCACGCAGTGGTGTATACTCCCAGTGATCAGAAATAAGGAGTAGTAATACACATCATAGCGCGCAGTCAGAAAATTCTTGTGTTCATTTTTACTATAAAATCTTCAAGACTCTGGCCCAGTCTGTGTTTAAATGGCAAGGGATTTATTGTTAAAATCAATTGTTACGTGAAAAAAAGGCATTTCTACGCACTGATTTAAGTCATTATTCATTGCATTTTTATTTCATTATCAAAGCTTTGTTATTATATTTTTATAAAGAACCTTTTGCTCTGTTTTATGTAGCGAGTGTAGTAAACCAAAAAATTTGATATGTTAAGTGTAGTAATATATTAAATATCCTGTTAACCGTGTGAAAATTGTGTAGGCCCCGTAGCTTTGGGCATCGTAGTGTTTGTTTCTAGTGAAAATTAATCCAATTATTATATATTTCATTTTGTAGCTAACCTTAGGCTTTTTGTTTGAAGAACCCAGATTAGGCATAAACTGGGTTTTTATATTTTCAAATGCCGTTTTTAGAAACAGACCTACGGTCAAAATATTTTCTGCAATGAACTTTGAAAAACCACCTAGGCTTCATTAGTAGGCTACGGGCCTATCACTCTTATTTTAGCCTACAGTTACTAGCAATATGCATGATTAACGTATTTTTTTGTTATTGTCAGCTATCATTAATTTTCCTTAAATTTGTATATTTATTAGTATATAGCCGACACTCTAAATAATATTGTGAAATTTTTTTCGTCTGTAAGGTCTGTGCTTTGGACTACTATTATAGCTGATCCTATTCTCTTGCTTTGGATTGTTTTCGAAATATAATTGTTTTTGGAGTCGGATCTTTTCTTACAAACCTTGGACAACAACACGATGAATAATATACACTTGCCAAGTTTTATTAAGATCGCTTTAGCAATTTTTTGTAAATTTGAGGAATCAGAAATACACATTTTTTTATTCAAAAATAAGTATTATTAGTTAATTATTTCAATCAGCTAACGCCATCTCAATTTACTCATTCGGTTTTGATCAAAACAATAGCAGCAAGTATGATGTTGAGAAGTATTATGGCAAATTCGGATAAAAAAAATCGACCGAATTCGCCGTTTCAGCTCACAGCCACAAGTTGTGTGCACTTTCGTTTGTAATTATTAGTAGTGAAGTACCAAGTAAACTCAGGTATTTATGAAGTTACAGAAGCATGATTAGTGTGTGAATTTAAGGGATTAAATTAAAATTCAACAGCCTCACCAATATCTTCATTCATGTATTTATTTATATTTTAAAAAATTTCACTTTAACTACATTTAAATTTTAATAATTTTGGTGGAATAGCTTTAATTAAATTTGAAAAACTTATGAACGTAAGTGCAGCCAATTAGAGACAAATATTTATAAGGTCATTCCTGAAGGATCTAATTATTTGAAATTTCAAAGTTATATTTTATGATGTTTTTGCAGGGCTCTTTTTTTATTCAGAATGATGAAAGAACAATATTCAGTCCAAAGTCATTCCAATATCTGCTGAGAGGAAATTGCTGGCTTAACTTTATCCCTCTCAGTATCCTTAGGCTACGATTACAGTGGATGAGTATTGACCAATTTCATTTTATTTTATATTAACATATCTCTTGCGAAGTTTCAAATTTTTAAAAGAAAACATCGACGGATCTCTTTTCAACAGATGTCATTCAAACTAGTGATTTTCTATCAAATCTATAGTAATGAAATTTGATACATTTTTGAGATTCCATTGAGAATGTAATAAAATATCCGAAACCGAATCGAAAATATCGACAGAATGCAAGTTCATCCAAACACACATCCACTGCAACCGTATCCTTAATATCTTTTTCCTAATAAATTATCCATTAATATTTATTTTCCTTTATTAATCATGTCTCAGGAACTTTTGGGATTTCCTCTTCTACTTTACAGATGTTCAAGGTTTCTTTTGGCGCCTTGAACATGCCTTCTGCTTTAACAATACATGTCATACATAAATTTTTTCGACCTCTCATACTATTTTCCATTACCCATTTACTTATCGGTATTGATTGTCTAGTAGATACGTACACCTGCTTCCTTCGTTTCTTCACTATGTTGTTGCTTGCTCAATATTTACATGCCTTTTAAAGATGTGTCTTTTTAAGTGTTGTTTCCGATTACACGCATAGTCCACTCAGAATACGTTTAAATAATTTTTATTTTTGATGCGTAAGCATGTGTTCTTTTAAGTTTCCTTTCCGATTACTCGTAGACATTTAAACCAGCTTTATATTTTGATGTGTAAGCATGTGTGTTTAAAAGTTGTCTTCCAGGTGCACTCACTTTAGTCACACTCAGAACATTCAAATAATTTTATTTTTTTGATGCGTAAGCATGTGTGTTTTTAGTCTCCTTTCTGATTACACTCATAGCCACCTCAGAACATTTAAATAATTTTACATTTGAATGAGTAAACATGTCTTTTTAAGCTTTCTTTCCGATTACACTCATAGTCACACTCAAAAAATTAAATATTTTATATTTTTGATGCGTAAGCATGTGTGTTTTTAAATTTCCTTTCTGATTACACTCAGACGCGCAGACATTTAATAATTTTGCGATGTGTAAATATCATAGTAGATTCTCCATTCCGATTACTCTCGCTTAGCTACACTCAGAACATTTAAATAATTTTATATTTTGATGCACAAGCATGTGTAATCTTTCTTTTGTGATTTTATTCATTGTCACACTCAGAACATTTAAGTAATTTCATATTTTGATGCGTAGCATGTCTTTTTAACTTCCTTTCTCATTACACTCATGGTCGCACTCTGAACATTTAAGTAATTTAAAACTGCTGTGAGTTAACAGATGAGAGCTTAAGAGTGATTTCTTATTGCTTTCATAATTCTACAATGGGCACATTTAAAGTTTGTTACATTCAAATTGAAAATAACATTTCATTCCTTTTAAATTTAAATTACAGAATTTGCAAAAGAGGTTTTCACATTTGTTAATCCCTTTTTCACACATTTTTGACGTCTGAGGTAATTTGAAGTCCTTCACTTTACTGGAATGTTTTCTTAAAAAATCTTCCTTCGTCGGAACAAAAAAAAAAAAAGTATATGATACTAGCAATTAAGAGAGTTCAAAATGGTCTCACACATATATATATGTATATATATATATATATAAATATAAATGTATATATAATCTTCTTCTAACTAATACATATTTATTTTTAACTTTTGTATATATATATATATATATATAATAATAATAATAATAATAATAATATATATATATATATATATATATATATATATATATATAATAACAATTTCTGTACTCCCTATATGTATATCCCAAATCACGCTGCAACTGTAGTAACTTATGTATAATATAACAATAATAAATAAATATATATCTTATATACCGTGTATATGTATATATATATATAACATATATGTAATATATGTATACATAATATATGTACTATAATATAACTGTATGCTGTATATATATGTAATGTAATAAAATTAATTTATAAATCTATATAATATAATTGAATCAATATAATATGTATCTATGAAAATGCACATATGTATATATATATATACTATACTTATATATCTATATATATATATATATATATATATACACTATATATACTGCTATATACTCTATATCAGGAATGTACGAAAAAATCAAATCATGATTTTTGATTTTGATGATTTTTTATATTTTTAAAAGGTATTTTTTATTTTGTATATTTCAGTCATTTAACATAAATAGAAATAAGAACTTAAATATAATTATTTTTATTATGAAGTTTATGATATATTTTTTCAATTTTTAAAGGCAAACTATTGGCATTGTAACCGTAAGTCTGTAACATTCTTTAGTATTGCTGTTTAATTGTTTCCATTGTAAGATTTTTGAACCCAGGCTAAGGCCTTGGGTTAAAAATTGAAAATTAATACCAGATGCAGACTAATTATATATATTGTTTTGTATAATGTCGTATAATAGATATGTTAGGCCAGTATTTGAGATATTTGTCTACAATTTTATAATAAAAAAGACATAGAAATGCTGAAGAGGGCGCAACGTAAACAGCAGAGGTGATTTTTAGCTTTGAGGATAAAAATAGGCGTGAAGTTTTCTAGATAGGCCATACGGCTTCTTAAATATTATTCTTATTTATTATTTATTAATATGGGTTGACTTTGGGATTACATTCTAGAGGGGGCTAATACAGCTTCTTAATTAGTAATTTTATTGGTTGACTGAGACAGTCTAAAAGGACCATGCAGCTTCTCAAGTATTATTCTTATTTATTATGAGTTGATTGGGACATTCTAGAGAAGGTCAATGCGGCTTCTTAATTATTATTTTTAATTTATTAATTATTATTGGTTGACTGGGAAAGTCTAGATAGGCCCACCATGCGGCTTCTTTAAGTATTATTCTTATTTATTATTTGATATTTATTATACAGGTTGACTGGGACATTCTAGGGGCCAATAACTTGTTTCTTATTATTAATTTTTATTGGTTGACTGGGACAGTTTAAAGGACCATGCGGCTTTCTTGTATTGTGTTATTTATATGAGTTGACTGGGACATTCTAGAGCGTCAATGCGGTTTCTTAATTATTATTTTAATTATTAATTATATATATTATTGATGACAGTTGACTATGGGACAGAGATCTGAATGACTTATGCTGCTTCCTAAGTATTCTTATTTATTATTTTATTATTGACTGGAGACATATTCTAGAGAGCCAATGGCTTTGTAATTATTATTTATTGATTGACTTAGTCTAAAAAGGACCATAGGCTTCTTGTATTCATTCTTATTTATTATGGATGACTGGGACGTCTCAGAGGGTTAATGCAGCTTCTTGGTATTATTGTTCAGAATGGCTAATTAGGAAGTATTGATATTGATGGCTATAATCAAGAAGAACCTTTGAAAGCCATGGTCCGGGCTTTTGGGCTTTGTCCCAGTCAGCTGTAAAAATTAATAATGGCACTGTCCAGTATATGCAGAAATGGAAATAACAAGTTCTTGTATGATTTATCTATGTCTAATGAAGCAACCAATAATTAATAATAATGATACAACCCACATGGATCACAGAATGTCAGTCAGCTCATCTCTCAGAGTAATATGTCCTTAGATGCTCTGCATAATGGCCGACTATTCAACCATAGGCCAAATTAAAGAATAATGTTTTTAATAATAATTATTTAATTAATGAATAGTATTTATAATTAATTAAGTATCATTATTAATAAAAATTATTCTTAATTCCTAATTTTTATGGGTTGACTGGATGTTATAGAGGGGATAATGCGGCTTCTCAATTATTAATTTTGATTGGTCTAAATATCACCATGCGGCTTCTTAAGTATTCTTATTTATTACAGGTTGACTGGGACATTCTAGAGGGATCCAATGGCTTCTTAATTATTATTTTTAATTATTAATTATTATTGGTTGATTGGGACAGTCTAGATGAGCCAATGCGGCTAACTCTTAAGTATTATTCTTATATTATTTATTATGGAGTTGACTGGGACATTCTAGGGGCCAATACTATTATTATTTATTAATTTTTATTGATTGACTGGGACGGTCTAAGGACCTGCTTCGTAAGTATTATTCTTATTTATTATATGAGTTGACTGGGGACATTCTAGAGGGGGTGAATGCGGCTTCTTAATTATTATTTTTAATTATTAATTATTATTGATTGACTGGAACAGTCTAGATATCATGCGGCTTCTTGAGTATTCTTATTTATTTATTTATTATGAGTTGACTGGGGGACATTCTAGAGTGGCCAATGCGGCTTCTTAATTATTAATTTTTATTGATTTGACTGGGACAGTCTAAATAGGACCATACGGCTTCTTAATTATTGTTCTTATATATTATGGGTTAAATAGGACATTCTAAGAAGGGTTTATTATTCTTAATTATTAAGTATTATGGGTTGACTGGGACAGTCTAGATAGGCAAATACGGCTTCTATTATTATTCTTGTTTATTAATTATAATAATGTATTATTGGAGACGTCTGAGAGGGGAAATGCAGCTTGGTGTGATGTAATTATTAATTATTGTTGATTTGACTGGGACAGTTTAAGAGTAGGTATGCGGCTTCTTAATTATACTTTACTATTCATTAATTATACATTAATTATTATTAAATCTTATTCTTAATTCTTAATTTTATGGGTTGAATAGGACACTCTAGATTGGATTCTGCCTCTTACTGTCTCTTTATATATATATATATATATATATATATATATATATATACATAACCATATATACATATATATATATATCTTATATATATATATATATATATATATATATATATATATAACATATAACTATATATATATATATATATATATATATACATATCTATATGCTGCTGCTCATATATTTCGCGTAACGTCACGAATCTGAAAAAAATCAAAAATCAAAAAAATCAAAAATCAAGGGTATCAATTTTTCAATCCTAGGCCTGCAATTGTAGCCACATGGCCAGCCTTTGTATGTATATATATGTAATATATATATATATGTATATACATATAATAATAATAATATATAATATATCTATATATATGTATATAATATATGGGTAGCAACATAATATAGCATATCTATATTATATATAATATGTATATATATATGTATTAATAACTGTATATATATGTATATATATATATGTATATAATATAACATATATATAATAATATAACTTCTTTACTCTTCTCTTCTTTATATAATATGTATATGGGTGTATATATATGTAATAATAATAATATATATATAATAATATATATATATATATATATGTATATACTATATATAATATAGGTCTATATCTGTAATATACTTAATAATATATCTATATATATATATCAATATATATATGTAGCAATATATATCTATATTAATAATAACTGTATATGCTATATATATAATATAAATAATATATATATATATGAACTCTTATATATATATCTAGCCTTAGTTTAATATGTATAATAGCTATATATATATAACCACTTCATATATATATGAGTATCATATATATATACTTACTATATATAATTATATATATATATATGAGTGTATATATATACTAATATATATATATATATACTATATATATAAATATAACATATAATATATATATCTATATATATATATATACTTTATATATATATATCATATATATATATACTTACTAAGTATATATATATGCCACTTAAGTATCTTATATATATACCATATAATATATATATATCTATATATATAATAATAACATATATATACTTATGTATGTATATATATATAATATATATCTATATATATATATATAACTCTCACCTATATATGCTCTAGCTATCAGGTGGAACTCAGGGTTACAGACTGAATGAGCCAGCCGTAGCCTAGGTGAGACCCAAATGACATTAAAAAGGTCAGTATATGTATATATATATATGTATATCATACTTCTATATATATATATATAATACTACATATGTCTTATCTTTCTATACTTTATATCATAACTCTTTCTATATATAAACACTACGCGTGCTTTATCATAAGGGGGTAACACGGGGGACCAGGAAATCGAACTTTGGGCCAAGCTATCCCAAACAAACCAGCGCACCAACGTGTTCGCAGTTGAGTTTTAAGTAGATTAAACTCCAACTGCTACGCGGAGGATTTTGAACCAGCATCCTCTCGTATGAGGAGGCGAATCCTGCGCGCCACGAGGGCATTCATATATATATACTTATATATATATATATATATATATATATATATATATATATATATATATATATATATATATATATATAAATTTCATTCAGAGGCGACCTGTTGGCATCTCAAATTTCAACTGGTTTCCTTATGTGTGGCGTCAGTGGAAACTATTGCTTTCAGGTTCAAAAAATAATTCCGTTTTTCTACCAACTGGCTAGGCAAGCTGCTTTATTTGCCTTCTGACTCTAATAGCATTCTTTTTTTTTTTAAAATCCTTTAAATTACATTGGCAAAAAATAATAATAATATTAGTACCTAATTAATTAATCTTATTGCTAACTTGATCATCTATTATACCGACTTATTTAATTTATAATTTCACAAAACATTTCATTGAAACTCATTCTTTTTAATCAAAAGGTCTCCTTGAGGCTAAACCCAGTGTCTCGGCAGACAAGTTGTATTTTGCTGTTATTAGTGGGATGCATCTGTGTGGAGTTAGTAATAATAACTTTCATATTATTTATTAAATAATTAATTTATTATTGAATTTTTGTGTTTTTAATAAAATTGACTGTTAGTTTTATAAATATGGGTATATTGGATTATTCGATTTAAGTTTCATTAAAATTTGCTAAATTCTTTTTCCCTGAGTGTTGTAGGCCATATTAAAAATTTCAAACATGTAAGAATAATAATACCCATACAGTCAGTGATTTATACTGCAAACCATTCCAAAAAGGAAAAAGAATTTAATCTTCTTTACTTAAATAAAAATGTAATTACAACAAAATTATAATTTTTATTATATATATATTCAATAATATATTTGGCGTTAAAAATAAAAATATTTTTTTATAGCTCTCACCCCATAAAATGGATCCAACTGTCTCAGAAACACTGCTGTATAAATTTTTTGCATTTTGATTAATATTTAGAGGTAGTCCAGAGAGGTGCAAATTCTCATCTCTATATAACATTATTATATTGGTATTTAAGAAAGTGATTTTTGTCACTCAGCTCCAGGTCCCCCCCAAACGGGTATTAGCTGCTCAAAGCAGGGGTTTCACAGATGCTACTCTGTTCATTGTTGCCTGGGTTGAATGAGGGTTCCTTTACGAACATCTGGGTAGACACGTTGATGCTCAGTGACTACTTGCAATAGGAATTGTAGTTGCTCTTCATCTTTCGTCAAGAGTCGGTTATACGACTTTATAAGTGCAACTGCACGTTCTGCATTATCATTAATAACTCTCAAGCTCTTTACTATTGTTTGAGCGGATTGGAAACCCTCTATTCTATACCAAACACGTGGATCTTCATTTAGAAAGCTGGTGTCCAGTCGAAGCTTATTGAAGAATTTCATTGTCTTCGGAGTAACGAAATCTTCCAGGTTTTTATCTTTTATGAAAGAAGCCTGATACTCAGGTCTTTTCAGAGGTTCCTCCTCATCATCTTCATCTTGAAGCTTGCCAACCATGCGCTGCTTTACTTCAGGAGGTACAGCATCATCAAAGAAACTGAGGGCCACTAGCTCCTCAGACAAATACCAGAAATGCTTTAACAGTTTGTTTGATGTAGCTTTGGAAATTTCTGCATTGGGTAGCTGAAGCAGGGACTTTGTTAAAAGCAAATCACGTCGAGGAGCTTCTTGTGCAACTGGGGCAGTAAACCATGCCTCAATATATACTAGAATTCCAAAAATGCATAGCTCCTTGAGACCCTTCTCTTCCTCAGCTGTGAGTTTGAACTGTTTCCGAAACATATAAATTTTGAAAGCATACAGGAGTTTACTCATCCAACGTGCATGATGCACCGGTCCTGGGGCCCTGAATTTTACACCACCAGGTGGAGCATCTCCAAGAAACAAAATTGAAAGCTCCAGAAGCTCAAGGTAATCATCACGAGGTTGTATGTTCTGCAATTGATTGGTTGCAAACTTCAGTGTTTGTTGTCGAACATCATCTGGAATCACTGCACAGACACTAACTTCTGCAATTCCTGGCTCAAAAGATGTAGAATTAAAGGATTCCCATCGGGCTTGAAATCGCTTGAAAAGCAAAACTTCAGGCCCCGAGCTTTCTCCCATGGTCGATTGAAAAGCTGCTGATAAAACAAGTTCCATTATATGATGACGGCAAGCAAGATACAGCAAACCCCTGCCAAGTATCTGTTCCAATAAAACACATGCACCACTTCGACGTCCTGTGTTTGCAGCAGTTGTGTCAAAGCACATTGCTGCCACTGTTTCACATACTCCCCATTCTTGTAGGGCATCAAATATAGCATGGGCTTGCAATTCACCAGTTCCAGAAGTTAGCTTGGGAACACCAAGAAGTTTATTAATACTCGGGCCAGATACGAGAATGGGAAGGCGATCCACATGTTCTTTCGATGTCAGATCTTGCAAAAGCTTCCCATCCCAGTGAACTGTAAGTGGTTCATTTGCATGAAACTCTTTTTTAATTTGTCGAGCAAATTCGGCTCTTGCCTTCTGTCTTGAACGAGCTATAGTTGTTCTGTTGATCGCTAGATTATGTGGATCATGCCCAAGGCTAATAGCGGTTTCAGTCAGAACAATTGTGGCTTTTCTATCTGATACGCCAGTACGATCAAGTGCAGCTGCAAGAGAAGGTGTAACTATATTACGTTTAGCTCTAGAACGCTTTGGGTGAGGTTCTTCCCCTTCATCAGATAATTCAGATATGTGGCCTTCACTACTGTTTCCGCTGTTTCCCTCTTCACTGCTGCTAGAAGATGCAAGAATAACTTCTTTAGAAGTTGATGCTTCGCATTCCTCTCTACTCCTTTTCTTACGCATGTCTTCATCTTTCCTTTTGTGCATAATTCGCTCTTCTTTTGCAGACAGGGTCTTATCCACAGATCCTATAGTTCCACGCCTTCCTTTCTCTCGTTGGGCAAGGAGAAATTCTTTGTCTTCTTGAAGAACTATCATACTTAGCGCGTTAGCATGAGATATGTCAAAGAGGTCATCCAAATTATCCACAAATGTTTCTTCTTTCTTTATCTGCGCTGGAGTTCGTCGATTTCTAAGACGTTTCAGATCTTTCCAAGTTTGAAAAAGGATTTCAAGTTGCTTTATAGCATGATGTTCGGGCCGTACTGGAATTCGTGCCTTTCCTACCCAAAAAGGAATAAGATCTCTGATAGTCTTTGTTGCAGATTCGCGTATCGTCTCTTTTTCTTCAACATGACGCCTAAGAAACACACCCAAAGCATCACGATTGGATGGTAGCTTACTACCATGAAATTTCTTGACAATGAAATCTAAGAGAAAGTATTTATCTTTACTACGAGTAACAGTATCGCCTTCAGCCATTGGTCTCTAGTTATAACTATATTAATAGCAGCTATAAAATAAAAATACAATAGTATACCTGTAAAGAGAAAAAGATTGATTTAGTATTGAAACACGCTAACTAAATAAATCAAATTTAAGTGATTTAGTATTGAAACAATAAATCAAATTTAATGCTACCGATATTTAGCACGTGTATCGGTAGGGAGGTGAACACGTGTAAAAATTGAATGAAACTTCTCCGTTTATTAAGAATAAAACATTTAGGCACAAATTGGAAGCTACAACTGACCGCACCCTCACTCAACAGAGTTCACTCAACCACTGACACTGAGCACATCTTGTGGATGGCTGGACTACCTCTAAACATTATCAGAATGGTCTGAAATTTTATGTGGGAGGTTTTTACCCAAAGTGGATCCAGATTTGGATGGTGAGGCAAAAACATTTTCAAACTTTTTCTAAAAATAACAGGGCCAGGAAGCTAATATATATATATATATATATATATATATATATATATACTTACTATATATATATATATATATATGCTTATAACTATATACTTATATATAACATATCTATATATATATATATATATATATATATATACCTCCCTTTGCTTCTTATTCTTCTTCTTCATCTACCTTTTTTTCTCAAGACTGGGAGTAAAGCACTTTCTAAGCCCAGAAAAAGAAAAGCAGTAGAAGGGCATGCGACAAGTCGAAAAGAAAGCCCGACCGCACCGCCTGTGCCATTATTAGTAAGAACTCGACGCAATCAGAAAATCCACCCCTAGGGGACTCACTTTGGACCGCGACGGATACTTATAGTGAAGTCGTGGGGTTCATCCCGCTGGTCCAGGTGGGCCACAACCCGCCACCCCCTCACAAAGCACCCAATTTCTCTCTCCTGTACCACTAGCTTTATTTATAAATCTCTTTTCAAATCACATTTACTCCTTCAGACACTCTGTTCCACTGACTCAATCACTTTTTCTTCGATTTCCAGCAGGTCGGTTCCCAACACTCACCATATATCCAGCCAGCTTAAGCAGGCATAAACTTGAACTGAAGTTGGCTCCTATTGATATACGCCTTGAAGGGGGCTCGGTCGTTTGGCTGTTCTTGATTTACTTTTTCGGGAGTTTTAGAGATGGCTCAGGCAGTAGAGTGACCAGAGAATGTCGATCTCAATGTAACAGTAGTTGAAAGTTTTCAAACCCCAGAGAGAGCTTAATTTTATATTTACCTTCTAGGTTCTTTTTATTTTCTTATATATATATATATATGCTGCTATATACTATAACCTTAACTACTCTGCCCTTATATATATATCTTTCTTTACTATATATATATATATATATATATATATACTCTATACTCTACCATATATATATATACCTTTCTTCTACCTTTTCCAAAGATTGGGAGTAATTTGCGCTACAAGCATCGGAAAAGAAGAGCAGTAGGAGAACATATGAAGCAAGGAGAAAAGAAAGCCCAGCCTTGCCGCGTACCTCTGTGCTAGGCTGATTGGTAAGGGCACAATTCGCAATCAGAAAGAGTCCACACTGGAACTTCATGGGACTTGACCCGGATCCACACCTAGCAGAAGTAGTCGTCAAATTAACAGGGGTTTCATCCTGGCACTGGGTGGGCCAAAACCCTTCACCCACCCACAACACCCCATAAATTCTCCCTATCTTTTTCTTTTCGCCTCTGTAAAAACTCATTTCTCTCACATAACATTCCTTTACTGACTCAATCACTTTTCTTCGGTCTCCCAAGCAGGAATTGGGTTCCCCAACACACACTCACCACTATATGTCAGCTTAACCAACCGATTATCACTCATCCTCCCACATGACCAAGCCATCTCAACATACTTTCATTTATTCTCTCATTTTACCCTTTTTCTTCACACCATTTAACTCTCTAATATGTATTTCTCATTTTATCAGTCTTTCACACCTACCCTAAGTTGTCTGCATCTGAACACATTGAACTTTAAGATCTATACTTCTTATTCCAGACCATAGTCGCTACTATACAATAACACAGGTAACAACATATGCCCTCATGCAAGACCCTAGCCGCACACAGACTTAGTCGCTTTTACATTCACTATAGCGATTTAATTGCACTGGCCTTCCTATCGTTCTAGCTTTCTCACCATCATCATCAAGTTTCCCTTCTCACCCAACGCTTTATACCCCAAATATTTTAGCTCAGACACTTGTTCCAGTATACATCTCCCTTAGTAACTTCACACTGGGGGCTATCCTCACTCACAACCATAACGCTGCTCTTATCTAAGTTTACTCCTTTTACCCTGCCAATCTCTGTCTTCTCCAAACTCTCTTTCAAAGATTTTCACCACACAGAACCAAATCATCAGCAGTAGAGCACCTCTACTCATCTCAAGTCTTCATCATTCTAACTTTTAAATTTTCCACCTCAATTATTTCTTTGTATCATATACAAATTGAATAACCAAAGGAGACATAAGCACAACCCTGTCTCACTCCGCTGTAATACTAAACCGTCACAGCATTTCCATTTGTTCTCTACCACTTCTATCGTCATACTTTGATTCCATTCAGGGAAGCCTACCACCAACCTCACCAACACCTGCCAGCGCTTCCTATTTAACTCTATCATGCGCCTATTTGCAATCCATAAAACTGTCTAATTTGACTAACTATTTTACTCCCTCATTTTCTCTAATCATTTGTTTCAATGTAAAGATTTGATCCACATCCTCTGCCCACTCCCTAAACGCACCTTGTTCGCTACAATCAGTCAGCTTCAGTCACTCGGCCTCTTTGCGTAATACCGCTTGCGCCCTGCAATAACACTCAATAAACCCATTCCCCCATAATTCTACAGTTCCACATATCTCCCTTGCCTTATATAAGGGTACACCATGCACTAACTCTATCAATCACTTGGGCCTACCCCTCACGCAAGCGCTTTTTAACCTCAAATCAATCAATCACCATCTAGCCACTCAGTTTTCTTGATGTTTACTTAGTAATTTCAATCTGTACTTTTAGTTTACCATTTTCAACTTTCTCACTCTATTACTCTCCTTCAACATAAATCCAAACCTTTATTTGTAGCATATCTGACATTTTTATCATAACTTTATTTTATATTATATTTTATAGTTTTAAAAGTCAATTCTTATCTATCGTTTAATAATTTTAGCTTTATCTATTAATTATTTCAACTTGGGTTTCTTATATTCATTCTTAACCTTTTAAACTCGCTGGAAGGAAGGAAACACTATTACTGCCGAATACATTAAATCTCTTTATTTGTTTATTTTACCCCTCTTGTTTCATACCTTTGACATTTCTTTCTCACCCTGCAATTTCAAAAATAACTGCTTCATTTTTAATGTTTCTTCTCTTGCTATAATTTCGAAAATAACCTTTGGCTTCATGTTACTTTTGGCATTCAACCGCTACTTAGCTTTGCTTTAGCTATACAATTCACTTTCTGTTAACAATTCTTCCATAACATCCCTTTTCTTTTCTGCTGTTGCTTTCGCTTCATTGCTCCCGGGCCCCATTTCGGGTTTCAACTTGTTCATTCAACGATTTACCTGACGTTTGCGCCTTCACTTGCTCCTTCAACGCATTCGCTCCAGCTACTCACTCATATTCCTTCGCTTCCACATCACGCTCTTCTAGCTCAAGCACTAACGTTTCCCATAGACAACATAATGATCGTGTCCATTTTCCTAAAACCCTCTTTGTTTTATCCCTTTATAGCTTTAAATAGTGTTAACTTTAAGGCTAATGCTTGCTGTTGGGTGCCATCTACACACACCAACTCTAACAACACTTGGACACTAGTGTTTGAGAGGTATTACTTTTGCATCACTTCTCTGAATCGATACCTTTGCAAATTTCTAGTTTATACATTTTAAAAACACCTGTTTATATATCTTTTTGGTCTATCCAACTACAGGATTACCCCAGCATTATCAGAATGGAAGCTTACCACTTTATTCAAAACATCATTTCAGTTATCAAAAAAATCATACTCTCTTCAACTTGTTTTATGGATGTGGATACCATTTATTATTGTACTCAACTGTTGTCAGACAGATTCTGGGATCTTTAGTCTTATAAATACAGGTCATACATTAAATTTTTAAACTCCATTCTATATCTTATTATTCACCATCAATTCTTGGTTAACAATGTTTTGGTTTTGTTATAAACTTGAACGAATCAATTCAGTATCATCATATCTTTTTACTATCTCCAGACATTTATTTCTATCTCAGACATCCATGTTATCAGTTCTTTTGAAGTTT
>JABUQX010142010.1:0-20481 GCA_015478945.1 Trachelipus rathkii
TATATATATATATATATATATATATATATATATTATATATAGTATATATATATATATATATATATATATATATATATATATATATATATATATATATATATATATATATATATATATATATATATATATATATATTATTATTATATATATATATATATATATAAACGTGTGTGCATGTGTGTGTGTGTCTATGAATGTAACAAATATAATTAGAGAGTAGAAATAATAAATAAATATACATCTCCTTTTGTAATAGCTTCAAACGTGAAGCTTCAAACGAAAATAATAAATATAATTCCTTAATTAATATGAGTAAAATCTATTGATGAAAGGCAACGACTTAGGTTTTATTGTATCTTTGGAATTCGCTTAAAATATGAAATTATCAACATAAATGGATGTAAAAGGTAACAGAACCTCAATTTAATTTTTCTATTTCTTTTTTATTTCAATATGAAAGTACATTGAACTATCGAAGGGATTCTTGACTTTGACAATTTAAATTAAATTATTTTCAGAACAAATTTTTTCTTTTCAAAAGATTAAAGGAATTTCTTTATATCATGATTACCAAATTATTTTCCAATGATTGAAATGTAAATAAACTCTTAGTATTACTGGCATAATATTGGTAATTTAGAAATTATACTTCTATAACATAATTATACATAAGATAATAATATTCAAAGGCAAATATCAATACAAATTATTAAATACTAATTCTTAAATTTATTTCAACATTATATGAAAATATTTCCATTCGTACATCACTATTACTGCAAAGGGAATTTATGGTTTCCTTCTTTTCGTTCCAGACATAATATCTTAATTAACTAACTCTATCGAGTGTAAGATTAATAATAATGAAATTAAAAGTGATAATAATAATAATAATAATAATAATAATAATAATAATAATAATAATAATAAAATAATAATAATAATAATAATAATAATAATAATAATAATAATAATAATAATAATAATAATAATAATAATATTTATAATGAAAATAGCAAAATAATAACAATAATAATAATAATAACACACACACACACATACCCACACACAAATCACACAAGCAAACATAATAACGAGCATAAAAATAACCAAAATAATAATAATAATAATAATAATAATAATAATAGTATAATAATAATAATAATAATAAAAATAATAATAATAATAATAATAATAATAATAATAATAATAATAATAATAATAATAATAATAATAATAATAATAATAATAAATAATAATAATAATAATAATAATAATAATAATAATAATAATAATAATAATAATAATAATAATAATAATAATAATGAAAATAGCAAAATAATAATAATAATAATAATAATAATAATAATAATAATAATAATAATAATAATAATAATAATAATAATAATAATAATAATAATAATAATAAATATAATAATAATAATAATAATAATAATAATAATAATAATAATAATAATAATAATAATAATAATAATAATAATAATAATAATAATAATAATAATAATTATTATTATTAATATAAATAATAAATAATAATCAATAATAAAAATAAGACGGAAAATACTTAATAACAATAATAATAATAATATCAATATCAATATTAATAATACCACAATAATGTCAATAATAATAATATTATGATGATGATGTTGATGATTATTATTATTGATGATGATATTGATGATGATATTGATAGATATTGTATTAACAAACAGATTGGTTATCAATACGTAATAATAATAATAATAATATTTTGAAATCATTATCAATAATAATAATAATAATAATAAGAATAATAATATTTAATAATAATAATATTTAATAATAATAATAATAATAATAATAATAATAATAATAATAATAATAATAATAATAATAATAATAATAATAATAATAATAATAATAATAAGAATTAAAATAGAAAATACACACACACACACACACACACACACACACACACACACACACACACACACACACACACACACACACACACACACATAAATAAAATATATATATATAGGTATATATATATATATATATATATATATATATATATATATATATATATATATATATATATATATATATATATATATATATATATATATATATATATATATATATATATATATATATATATATATATATATATATATATATATATTAAGTAGAGGTATACTGGTAGCAACTATATCTTCTTCTTGCTCCTCCGCTTCATGGGTAGTAGTTGATGTTCTCTTGAAGACTCTGTTGTGGTAGGATACTAAAACTTATTTTTGGTTTGAATTTCTAATGAATATTTATTATAATCACATTCGAACTTTTTTCAAGAAATTGGTTGCAATGCTTACGTTTAAAAAAAAAAAATACAAAAATGTTATATATAGTTAAACCTTGTTGCTTTAAAGTCGAGGGCTGGTAATACTGCCAATGAAATCAACTTTTGGAGGGAAGGAAAATCAGATTTTAGCCCAAACTCATTTTGGACATAAAATCTAATATAATATACCAAATAGTAAAAATTCAAACTTTATATTCTATTTAAAAGAAATTATGCTTAACATATATCACAAAATAAGTTAAATTTAACACAAATCATAGATATAATTTATAATATAACCATGGAAAAAGTATTTGCAGATACAATAGGCTTCCATAATTTCTTTGACTTCACGTTTTCTTTAGCTTTTATTTAGAGAAAATTTAAAATATTTTATGGGTCACTCTTCAAAGCATTTATTATTTTTTAAACACATATGAGTACTACATATCACTTTCACCCCTAAAAGTGGAGAGTATTTTTATGTTAAATTAATTTTTATGCACTTAATATATTATTAAAAGGCACTATTGGTCCAGCTGCTCAGTTGATGAGTTAGTCTTCAAGGAAGGCGAATCATCATCTGACTGAGGAACAATCTGTGGAGGCGTATTATCAGCCGATAAAGGAAACATATGTGAAGTCGATCTACCAGCCGGTAGAGGAACCATCTGTAAAGTTGAACTACTAGCTGGTAGAGGAACCATCTGTGAAGGCGATTTACCACTCGGGTGTGGAAACTCGTCCGAAAGATATGAAACTTGATGTTGATCTCTCTGATGCGATTTTAAACAAATTATGAATCACCAAGAAGAGTGCTGGGCAAATGAAGATAGTACAGTGACAGTGGTATGAGATCCTCAATTGTAGTAGACATATCACCATATTGAAATTGATTCCTCTCCATTCTTACCAGATAACCAACATATTTATCGTAGAGGTGGTATTTGGTCTGCCATTGTATTGTACATACTACCAAATATAAAATGATGGTGATTCATATCTTCAAGGTATCCATTCATATATAGTAGCAGTGGTACAAGGTGCCAATTAATTTAGACGTAATACCATACATGGATGGATCTTTCTTCTTTTTTAACCAGAGAGCTGAAGAGACAAAATTAAAGTTCATCTGATATTATTTGTGATTCCTCCCGTAGAGAGCGTGGTTAGTTATTATATTGTTGACGGAAAAAGTCACGTTAAACTGATTCGCTCGAGGTCTACTGGCGATATACTTTCCTATCTAACCGATTTATAGTTTTTCGCTCTTAGGAACTACGGGGAGAGTTGCCTGGTGGCGCTTGATATATACAAAGCATTGACCGAGTATGGCACGCGTCACTGCTCTTTGGGTTTCCTCCTTCTCTTTGCTTACTTATGTCTAGTTTTCTTTCAAATAGCTCAATATCGGCTGTTGTTAGTGGGGCGACTTCTTCTTCTTCTTCTTTTCTGTCAATAGTGGTGTTCCTCAGGGTTCTGTCTTATCTCCTACTTTATTCCTACTTTTCATTAATGATCTTCTCCCCTGCACCTCTAACTCTATCCACTTATATGACGATGACTCGACCCTTCATTCTTCAACTCATATCAATTATACTCCTCTTTTACTTCTAGAATTGCCTCGTCTTAATCTTCCGATTCTATTCGCCGATCTGGCAGAATTTCCGGATGGGGTCGTCTCAACTTGTGAAATTTAATTCTTTAAAAACCCAACTTCTACAAATCTCCTCCAAAACACCTTCTAAATTTTCCTATCTCTTTCGACGGTTTCGTTCCTGTTGGACAATATAAACATCCTTGGCCTTAACATAAACAAAAAATGTCTTAAAAACCTATATTCACAATGGTTTAGGGCGGCCTCAAAGAAACTGGAAGTTCTGTTTAGACTGCGAGACTTTTTCCTCTTCTCAGTTTCTCTAGCAATCCAATGTCTCATCCGCCCATATAAATACTGCTCTCATATCTGGAGGAGGGGAGCTCTTGGTTTCACCCGGCTTTGATTGTGGGTTGAGTCAAATGCCAAAGGCTTATAAACTGTTCTTGTACTTTCCACTTCACTTGACCCTATCTTTGCCGTGCGATGTTGGTGCTTTACTCTATTCTATAGGTAACACAGCGGCAGGTGCACGAGGGAACTTATCACTCGCGTACCACCACCCTTACGATGCCCTCGTAGCAATAAGTAAGTGCTGTATCTGCGCACGAGTATTTGTGTTGACATTGGTAACTTCAGGTTAGTTCGCTGTGGTGCTTCCTTCTTCCCACCACCTCTGTTCTGTGGAATTCTCTTCCATCTCTCTGTATTTCCTGATGACTGCCACCCACTAATTTTAAAGCCTGTGCATCTGTGCTCATATGTGTAATTTGTGCTAGAGGGTGAACTTGAGCTTACTACGCCCCCCTCCTGAATAGGCTCTGCCCGTGAGTGGTGGTGACAACTGTAAAAAAAATCCTTGGGTGGGCAGATATGTTGCAAATGAACTGAATCTCCTAATCACCCCATCCAAAACATCATTCAGATTATCCCAGAAAATCGCACTCTCTTCAACATTACCCTCAGATGGACCATATGTCGCAACCACACAAATTTTGACATTTTCAATCTTAAATTTAACCTTTAGAATTCTAGCACTCACACACACAAAATTTACCATAGCTCTCTACCACAAGTCACTCATCAGAATTGAAACTCCTTCTATCCCTTTTTCATTCCTTTCCACACCAACACAAACACATTTCACACCACACCACTCACTTTCGCCGTTTCCTTTCATCTTTGTTACATCCATCACCTCTCTCCTCTTCTCCTCAACATTTATTCCTCTAACATTCCGTGTACCCATACGATTCATACATTTTCGCCTTCTCCGAGGCATGCATTAGCATTCCTGGCAAAATATAAGTGGTAGTGGGCAGCCAACCTAACTGCCAGCGTCCCTTAGTCGCCTTCTACGACACGCAGGACATACGATGTGGGTTCTTTCTCCCCCA
Organism: Trachelipus rathkii; assembly: GCA_015478945.1. Classification (NCBI taxonomy): domain Eukaryota; kingdom Metazoa; phylum Arthropoda; class Malacostraca; order Isopoda; family Trachelipodidae; genus Trachelipus; species Trachelipus rathkii. The sequence continues at coordinate 5,339 of JABUQX010142010.1, forward strand.
CACACAGTGATATAAGGGATAGGGATGTCTGTAAGATGTTGTCTAGAAGAGGGGTGTGGATATAAGTATGTGTATATGACATGTGGATGAAAGGTGGTGTCTCTACGATGTGGTCTGGAGGATGAGTGTGGATATGAACGCAGAAAAGAAAGGCGAACCATTGGGCACTGGAATGTCATACATTTATTTAATCTACTCACTTTAAAGCCTGCATCTGTGCTCATATGTGTAATTTGCGCTTAACAAAATGGGTATATATGTATATATATATATATATATATATATATATATATATATATATATATATATATATATATATATATATATATATATATATATATATATCTATATATATATATATATATATATATATATATATATATTATATATATATATATATATAAATATATATATATATATATATATATATATATATATATATATATATATATATATATATATATATATATATATATATATATATATATATACATAATTATTATTATTGTTATTTTAATGTTATCCAAAATTCTTAATATTTGTTCAATTAATCGGCAAAATAATCGGCAAAAATTGACGATGACGATTGAGAAAAAATATGCCGATTTTGCTGATGACGATGACGATTAATCATCCCGTTACTAGTACTTACCAATATTAAGCACTGAACTTTGTCAGTGTTACCAGTTTATTCATATGTTTATGCTAAGTTTATCTATAGAATTTTAAAAACTTTGAAGTATTTTTAGTTTGCTTTGAATGACTAATATAAATGTAAGTGAATAATTGATATTTTTTAATTCAAAAGAATGAAAATTTAGTAAAAACATAAAATGTTTTTAGGAATTTTATGTTATGTTCACACTAAAGAACTTATTTTTAAGGTGTGATTATGCAAAATACATGTCCATATATGATATAAAGCAGTAAGTCAATCGAGTTTGATATGGTCTGGTATGATGGGAAGGTTAAGGGGTATGACGATTGCGGTACTACTTTGCTGCTATAAGGTCACTAAAACACATATTTTTAATAAACTTTCTTAAAATTTTAGTAAAATATTTTATAAACTTTTTACCAAAATAAATAAAATTTTATAAATAAAAAGTTTTAAAATAAATTTTTATAGAAAAAGAGTAAAATATGTGTGTGTGTATGTATGTGTGTGTTTGTTTGTAAAACATAATATTTTTAATAAAGAGAATGAAAATTTAGTGAAACGTATAATATTCTTAATAAAAAGAATGAAACTTTAGTAGAACTAATAATATTTTTATACATTTTGTTATGTTCGTTGGAAAAAAATATTTTCATGATGAGTTTATACTCCTACAAATGATAATAAAGTACATATGATATATATATATATATATATATATATATATATATATATATATATATATATATATATATATATATATATATATATATATATATATATATATATATATATAAATATATATATATATATATTTTTATATATATATACATATATACTAAGTTATAAACAGTAAGAAGAGTTATATATAGATATATATATATATATATATATATATATATATATATATATTGGTTATTATATTTATATACATATATATATATATATATATATATATAACATATATATTTACATATATCTCAATGTAGGTTTATGTATATATATATATATATATATATATATATATATATATATATATATATATATATATATATATATATATATATATATATATATATATATATATATATATATATATCAGTGGCGACTCTAGCAACTTTTTACTACTCTCTCTCTCTCTCTCTCTCTCTCTCTCTCTCTCTCTCTCTCTCTCTCTCTCTATATATATATATATATATATATATATATATATATATTCCTTTATTAGTTATATATATATATATATGTAACTATATATAGACGCTATATATATATATATATATATATCAATATAGCTCCTTTACTTTTATATATATATATATATATATATATATATATATATATATATATAGAAGATCTATCTATATATATATATATATATATATATATATATATATATATATATATATATATATATATATATATTTTAGTTTTTTATTAAAAATATTTTTTTATATAAATGTTTTCTTTTATAGGCTTCACGTTAACTTTTATAAAATGATCATTTTTTCACCTATTGTTTTAAAGTAATTTAATAATATTTTAATTATTTTATTTGTTTTATAAAATATTTTTTGCTATAAAATTTTATTTTATACTTAAATATTTATATAAAATCACTTGTAAACAGATTATTTATAAAACTTCTATCACCGGTTCGTAGTTACCATTTTGGCCTTCAATTGCCTTGGGCACGGATTAGTCCTATTTCTAATGTGTTAAAAGCATTATTTGATAGCGGCTATTCTTCCCTTTTTCGTTTCAATTTTGCATAACCTTTTATATTTATTATGTAATAATTTCATTTATTTGACCAACTTTCGCAAAAAATATGAAAATATTATCGAAACATTGTGAAATTTGCAAAATTAGATAGTTTCTATAATGTCAACTCGTGATGAGGAGTAGCACGTGTGAGGCTTCTGAATATATATATATATATATATATATATATATATATATATATATATATATATATATATATATATATATATATATATATATATATATATATATATATATATATATATATATATATATATATCCCCACTTTGAGAAATGTAACATCTCATAGATGGCTGGACCAATGTATTCGCACTCGCCTCCTATTATTACATAATGTTTGATGTAACACATTATTCAAGTAAAAAGCAACTTTAGCTTATTGAGCCGCACAGCACAACTCTGACTCCAATGCACATCCTAATTCGATACAGCTCCTATACCAGCTCCGACTCTAAATCCTACTGACAGGTTATTAGAATTTTTTACTATTATTATTATTATTATTATTATTATTATTATTATTATTATTATTATTATTATTATTATTATTATTATTATTATTATTATTATTATTATTATTATTATTATTATTATTATTATTATTGTTTAATTATTATTATTATTATTATTATTATTATTATTATTATTATTATTATTATTATTATTATTATTATTATTATTATTATTATTATTATTATTATTATTATTATTATTATTATTATTGTTATTATTATTATTATTATTATTATTATTATTATTATTATTATTATTATTATTATTATTATTATTATTATTATTATTATTATTATTATTATTATTATTATTATTATTATTATTTTATTATTTTCATTATTATTATTAATCATTATTATTATTAATCATTTTTATTATTATTATTATTATTATTATTATTATTATTATTATTATTATTATTATTATTATTATTATTATTATTATTATTATTATTATTATTATTATTATTATTATTATTATTAAGCTATTCTCATAAAATGTGTGTTCAGATAGGATTTAAAGCAATAAAGCAGTGAAGCAGTAAAGAAGAAAGGCAGTAAAGCAGTAGCTCATAGTCGGGTGGAAGGGGGTTTGAGGAGCTTTACTGCTATACTGCTTTAAGGTCGATAAAAAACATGTTTTTATTAAAATTTCCTAAAATTTTAGTAAAACAATAAGATGTTTAATAAACTTTTTAACAAAATAAATATAATTTTATAAATAAAAAGTTTAAAAATAAAAATAAAACTATAAATGTAGAATAATGTTTTAAAAATATTAAAAGGTAAGAAAATTTTACTGCGTTAGGTAAGTATACGTCGATGTGTGCAGAGAGAAAGAGAGAGATATGCCTTAATTAATAACTTATATGAGCCAGGTTACTTAGACATTGTTAGGCTGATGTATTTAGTCCGGCTAGGTAATGATAGATTAAGTTACGCTGAACGCCAAATATTAGCCAGTGGCGTAAAATGGTGATGAGTTTCCTATTTTGTGCAACATTTGGCTGCCATTTTGATCCTCTAAGAAAATATCACCTAAGTTCTCTGTTTTAAGTTTCATATATTTGTGCAACATAGGGGAGTTGCTAGAGCGATCGTCCATGTATTTCATATCTTTTTACCGGTAAAAATTTCATTTAAAAGGTGAAACCCCGTTTTGAGGTTTGGTTCCCATCTTCTGCAATGCATTTTGTGCTTTTCAGCTGGGAACCCTCCCTCTCTCGGGGTTCACCGACACCATCGAGAGTTCTGAAACTATGTTATTCATGCTCTATGACCTTATAAACATTTACATTGATACCAATATTTTACTATTAAGCGTATCTTTACTACCCGGCGCCGCACCGGTGCCAGCTCCGGTATCCGGCACATAGCATACAATGACTCATTTGTTTCGACACATGAGACTCCTTCTTAATCCTTCTTCTTATTCAGTCCTCCATCTTCATCTGTCATGCACTCTGTGCTTTTCATTCTTTTTCGGTTGAAACCCCCCCTCAAGGTGGCCTCGCACACCTTTTAGGATTCTGAAAACCTCAAAATTGAGATATACGTCCTTTAAAACATATACAATAACACCAATATTATGGTGATAAGTGCATGTTTACTAACTTGTCACCGCACCGGCACCACACCGATTCCCGTTCCGGTGCCAACGCCTTCAATGACTCATTTGAGCCGTCATATGAGACTTCTTCTAATTCCGTCCTCCATCTTCATCTGTTACGCAATCCATGTTTTTCAATTTTGGTCCCCCCCCTGGTGGGGTCCTCAGACACCTTTAAGGCTTCTGAAACCCTCAAAATTGAGATCTACCTCCTTTAAAACATATACAATAACACCAATATTAGGGTGTTAAGTACATGTTTACTAATTCGGGCCGCACCGGCACAACACCGGTGCCGGTGCGACACCTACAATCACTAATTTGCTCCGACATATGGGATTTCTTCTTTTCCTTCTTATTCCGTCATCCATCTTCCTTTATCTTCATCTGTTACGCTATCCATGTTTCTCAGGGAGGTCTCCGGCACCTTTGAGGGTTCTGAAACCCTTGAAATCGGAATATACGTCTTTAAAAACACATACAACAACACCAATATTATGGTGTTAAGTACATGTTTACTAACTCAACACCGCACCGGCATCGTACCAGCTCATTTGCTCCGACAATTAACTTAGGGTTCGTACTCTAATTTATTCATTCTCTTTTATGCAATCGCCAAACTTTCATCTATCTACGAGCATTTCCAAGTTTTGGAGCTCAGCCTCATCACTCATTGGGCGTAGCGGCGAGAAAACTCAGCTCCTGTAGGCGACAAAACCTGCCGTCAGGATAGCAAGTCTGAGGAGGATACGATGTCTCTAACCTTACTAATAAGAGGGGAAAGTAAAAAGGGGGCAGGGTTTAAAAGGGTTTCGAACCCCAAAAAGGGGTCCCACCTCAAATTTTGGGATCATAGATCCCAAATTCGGACTCAGCGGGAAAAAATATACAACATGGTAAGACGAAAAGTCGATATCGCTATCCTGTAACGAGCACCGCAGCACGGGCCCAGCAGCCTACATATTTGTTGTCATTTGTCTTGTATACTATATACAGTATATATATATATATATATATATATATATATATATATATATATATATATATATATATATATATATATATATATATATATATATATATATATATATATATATATATATATATATATATATATATATTTATATTGATAAAGAAAATCTACAATTGACGGTATTTCGTGTTATATATATATATATATATATATATATTATATATATATATATATATATATATATATTATATATATATATATATATATATATATATATTATTATTATATAATTTCATATATATATATATATATATATTATTATTATTAAAGATATATATATTATTATATATTATTATTATAGATAAATATTATATATATATATATATATATATATATATATATATATATATATATATATATATATATATATATATTATTATTATTTATATATATATAAATATATATATTACATATATATATATATACATATATATATATATATATATATATATATATATATTATATAAATATATTATATTATATAAATATATATATATATATATACATATATATATATATATTATATATAGCATATAGTATATAAGAGATATATATATATATATATATATATATATATATATATATATATATATATATTATGTTATATATATATATATATATATATATATATATATATATATATATAAAATTCTGCTTTCAATGGAATGAAAATGGTTATGTTTTATTTTATGAATCTTTGTGAAGTAATAAAACAAATTGTTCATTGATATTATGTATATTCTCGACCCCTCTTAATTATATTATGCAAATATTTTCAGACAAATATCAATGTCATTGTTATTTCATTGAAAAAGTCATTTTGTTTAGTTTTGTAAATTGGATTTTAAAAATGCTTAAACGAAAATGAGTTTCAATCCAAACTGAAATAGAAATGAAGCCATTATTGTATTTGACACAAAACAAAGAGATCGAAAATGTTTGTTTCTAAATTGCAGGCTGCTTGTTCCATACTGTTTAATTATGCAATAAAATAATTATTATTATGGCTTAATTTTAGTACATTTCATTGCCATTTGAGGGAAGAATAAAATAACTTTATGAAAAGAGGAAAGAGAGAGTCGCGATTAAGATCAGTTGGTTTTTTCAGTATATTTCAAGTACATTTTAAGTATATTTCCAAGTTCACTTCAAGTATATTTCAAGTACATTTCATGTAAAAAGCTGATGAATTATTTAATGCTTTCGAAATTAAGGCTTCTGATTAAACAGTAACTGGCTCTAAAAGGCCTTTTATTTTATGCCAAAAGTTTTACCCTTCAAGATTCAAATAAATCAAGGTCATGTTAAGAATTAAACTTTTGATTATAAAAGTTCTAAAGCTTATTATTATTATTATTATTATTATTATTATTATTATTATTATTATTATTATTATTATTATTATTATTATTATTATTATTATTATTATTATTATTATTATTATTATTATTATTATTATTATTATTTTTATTATTCATATTATTATTATTATTATTACTATTATTACTATTATTATTATTATTATTATTATTATTATTATTATTATTATTATTATTATTATTATTATTATTATTATTATTATTATTATTATTATTATTATTTTAATTAATATTATTATTATTATTATTATTATTATTATTATTATATATTATTATTATTATTATTATTATTATTATTATTATTATTATTATTATTATTATTATTATTATTATTATTATTATTATTATTATTATTATTATTATTATTATTATTATTATTATTATTATTATAATTATTATTATTATTTTTATTATTATTATTATTATGGTCGTGAATTTTAAAAAAATAATTTCAATGAAAAAACAAAAAATGCTTACATTATTTTCCCAATTCAACCATTATCATTGACGCATAGGTGGCACCTACAAAACACTCAAACATTCCAAAAATATTTCAGCAAACATTAATTTCATTAAATTTCACATTAATGTCTAAAGTTTTTTAATAAAAGGAATTCGAATATAGTCGAATTTTCTAAATAAGATTTTAAAACAACTAGCAATTTCAACTGAAGGAAGAGATTTGCGTTCCGTCGTGTAATGCTCCCATATTTTACTGGTTATATATATACCCTTGTTGCATGATTCCGGTTTTTAAAGTGTTAGTTGTTTATCCCACATAAAAGAAAATACAGCCCATGTCCTTAAATTAAACTGCTACACAACATAACTTCTGTTTTCCTCTGAACAAAGATCACGGGTACTAAAATATGTGAACACTTGTCTCGGTTTGTAATAACTTTTTACATGGTCTCTTTTTTTCTGATTTAATGTTCTTTGAAATTTTTTTTTTAATTCTGTGGATATATCTCCATAATTTGTTGCAACATCAAGTAGTTTATAGTCTGTGAATTTAGGAGGAAGCTGATTTTGAAGGCATATTTTTAGAAAATTTAAATCAGCGTTAATTTTAACATACTTTAACAAGTTCTTTCTATTCTTTCAAATAATTCTTCATATTCAGAAGAATATTTATTAAGGACTATTCTAGAATAAAAAGAAGTTAAAGCCCTTAATATTAAAGGTTTTAGGTAAAAGTTACTTAACGGAGACACGCGAATATTGTAAATTATTAAATTTTCTGTATATGAAACGAAATTTTAAATAAAAATAATCATTTTAAGGTGCGAAAATTGGTTTTATTGAAAGTAATTAAATTCTTTTTTGTTGCTTATTGTTTATTGCGGGTCATTCTTAATTCAAAAAAATGTATTGAAAATAGAAGGGTGTGGAGCGGTCATTGGGTGAACACGTAAAAGAAAATGATATTTTAAGGCCAACTAAACCTTTTTGTATACGTTATGAATTTTTATTGGTCTTTTTTTTTTTTAATTTTCAAATATTGTTGTACCTTTTATCAGCTGTCCATAAGTACTGTTTTAAAGTTAGTAAACATTAGTAAAAGGGTTCTCCTAACCTATCCTAACCTAACCTAACATAGCCTAACCTAACCTAACCTAGCCTCATTTCACCCCTAGAAAATCTATTTATCTATCATAGAGGCTACCTGCGAAGAATTTTTTTTTTGATCCGACCTCCCATTCCGTGTCTCCGTTAAGTAACTTTCTCCAAGGTTTTAACTTCTTCTTATTTTAGAATAGTCTTTAATAATTTTTTTATCTGAAAATAAAAAATTATTTAGAAAAATAAAAAGAACTTGCAAAAGTATGTTAAAATTGACGCTGATTTAAATTTTCTTAAAATATACCATCAAATTCAGTTTCTTCCTAAATTCACAGACTAAAATATTCGATGATGAAGCAAGATATAAAGATATATCCACAAAATTTAAATTTAAATTGAAATTGATTGAAAGGGAAAGCAAAAGAAAAGTAGACGATATTCCTCTGATTTCTCAAGAATGTATAAAGCTTATTTTTGAGTTCATTAGGAATGTATCTGGCATTAAGTTTTCTTCTATTGTTCACTACCTTAAGAAATTAATAGATAATGAAACTTGTAACACTAGACTAATTCATTCAAAATAGCTTACAAACCTTTAAAATGATAATACCTATTTCTCTGAAAATAGCTTAAAAAATTCTAAATCTTTCAGACTACAGGGTGCGGCAACATAACTTCCTTATTTGAATGGCGCACCAATGAAACTGTAGGGGTCAGAGCGGAGTGGGAGTGGTCTCAATCGAGAGGCGTGGTTCTAAAGTTTTGTTCCCTACCATGGTCAGTCGCAATCATTCGTTGGAACAGTGTGGAGCGTGCGTTTGCCGTCGAGGCCTACTTATCGAACGGATGTTCTGTGATCGCAACCCAGCGCGCCTTCCGTAATCGCTTCAATCTAACCCCGTTGGGCCCTGTCCTGGACCGGAAATCGATTGTAACATGGGTCACTACGTTCAGACAAACCGCGAGTGCGACAAGACAACGGACTGGGGGTCCCTCAGCCCATCAGATCCCCTGAGAACATTGAGGCACTGAGAGCGTCAGTCCCAAGGGGTTCTGCGCGCAAACATGAGTCTGCCCTTGGAATTTCCAATCGTTCAGTGAGGCGCATTCTTCACGATGACCTTCATTACCATCCGTACAAGTTGGCGATTGTGAAGGAACTCTCCAAACGCGACTTCATTTCCCGGAGGAACGCATGTGAGGAGCTTCTCGCAAACGTTCCTGAAGACGCCATTGTGTTTTTCAATGATGAAGCCCATTTCAGCTTGAATGGATGCGTCAACAAACAGAACATGCGCTACTGGGCTGACACCAATCCCTGAGAATTGCATCAACGGAGCCTGCATTCACCAAAGGTCACAGTGTGGTGTGCAATTTCCTCCATTGGGATTGTTGGGCCATGGTTTTTTGAGGAAAATGAGGTCACTGTGACAGTGAATTCAGACCGATATGTGACCATATTGGCTGAAAAAATTTTCCCACGTCTCGATGAGGTGGACTTGGGGGGACATTTGGTTTCAACAGGACGGGCAACGGCTCACACTTAGAGAACATCATTGGCTGTTTGGCCACTTCGGGCACCCTGCATCTTCATACAGGGCGATTTGGGAACGGTGGCCTGCGACTTCTTTCTGTGGGGGTTATCACCAAAATCCGTCGTTTATGTTAAGCAAGTCGGGGTTTCTACAGACTGACCAACGTCAGGTAATATTGCTTACCAGCATACCCGCTGCTATGCTGCAGTAAGGGTCATGACAGCGCCAGAAGTGGCTTTGTTCGGTGTATGGGCAGTGAGGTGCTGCCATGCAAATTTGATATTCCGCCCTGTAGTAAAAACATTGCTTTAGATATGTACCTACATTATAATATGGAATAAGATGTTCCAGACCGATAAAATGTGTTTAGTAGTTTTTTGGAAAGTTATATCTCCACCGACTGTATATTTTAAATAGTTAAAAGGAATTACTAAGATAAGGTTTGAAATTTACTTTATATTCAAGGATAATTTGATTACTATGCACAAATAGAATTAGAAAAACTTTTTAATGATATCTCTCTCTCTCTCTCTCTCTCTCTCTCTATATATATATATATATATATATATATCTTACTCTCTCGATATCTGCCATATATATATATATATATATATATATATATATATATCATATATATATATATATATATTTATATATATATATATATATAATCATCATCATCATCATCATCGTCACCCACCTTCTTTCCCTATTGACTTGGGGTAAGATGTGTTACATGCATCGGAAAAGAAAAGTAGTAGAAGAATATGACGCAAGTCGAAAAGCCCAGCCTTACCGTTTCCCTTTATACCTTTAAGTAAGAACTCCTCGCAGTCAGAAAAATCCACCCTAGGGCTTCATTTGACTGAGACGAACCTTCACTATGGTATCTCGTCAATGTCAGGTTTCATCCCTTGGTCCGGATGGGCCACAAACGTACCCTCTCACAAAACCCCGCCATTCACTCCCTAGTGTACCATAAACGACACGATCACGGGCAAACTCGTTCCTCGCCTCCAGGTAATCAGCGTCGACTCAATGCACTTTTTCTTCGGTCTCCCAACTCGGACAGTTTAAGCACTCACCACTTTCGCCACAATCATAGCAACCAGGCTATCATCGTCTTTCCGCCTGACCAGGCATCTCAATGTAATTTCACTTATTACTCTCATTTACTCCTTTCTTCACACCACACAACTCCCTAATACGTTCATTTCTCATTTTATCAATTCTTTTCACACCTTACGCATCCCTGAGATTGTCCATCTGAACACATTGTATTTTATATCTATGCCTCTTATTCCAGAACATTAGCTTCACTACTACACATTAACACCGGTAGCAACATACCTTCATGTAAAACCCTAGATCACTCAAGACTTAGTCCCTTTACGTCCACCAAAGATTTAATTTCACCACCACCTCCTACCATTCACAACTTTCCTACTACACTCTGCATCATTCGTTTCCTTTTCATCCAACATATATCCTAAATATTTAAACTCAGACACTTGCTAAAGTTGCTCACCATCCAGCATAACTTCACACCGAGGACTGTGATCACTCACAATCATAGCCTTACTCTTATCTACGTTTACTTTCAAACCCTTTCTTTTACACATCCTGCCAAATCCTTCTACCAATCCTCTTAAACTCCCTTCAGATTAGCCATACAAAACAAATTCATCTGCATATAACATGTAGGGCACCCTTCACTCTCTTCCATTCTCCATCATTCTAACACCTTTCCCTGCCACCACAACTTCTAATTATTTCATAACCCCATCCATATAAAAATGGGATAACCAAGGAGACGTAATACATCCCTGCCTCACTCCGCTTTTAATATTAAACCAATCATTTTCAACCATAAATTCTTAAACAGGCTTCACTGTCATCATACATATACTTGATTCCATTCAGAAGCCTGCCACCAACACCATATATCAATAACACCTGCCATAGAGCTTCCCTTTTAATTCTATCATACGCCTGTTGTAAATCCATAAAATCTAAATACAATTTATTCTTCTTTTCTCTCATTTTCTCAATCATTTGCTTCAATATTAAGATTTGATCTACATATCCTCTACCGCTTCTAAACACACCTTGCTCTTCACCAATCAGCCACTCAGCCACACTGCGCACTCTTTCGACCAAAATACCTGCATATATCTTCTCTACAACACTCAATAAACTATTTCCCCTATAACTCCTACAGTTATCCTTATCACCCCTTACCCTAATTTAAGGGTGCTATTACTGTTCTCCTCCAATCCCTCGGAACTATACCCTATATAAACGCTTTGTTACACAACTTTCAAATCCACTCAATCACCATCTCGCCTCCTTTCTTGATCATTCCATCTGCAATTTCATCTATACCTGCAGATGTACCATTCTTCAACTTTCTCACTCTATCCATAACCTCCTCCTTACTAATGACGTCATACCTCACATACCTTTTCCTTCATGTACCATCAAACACACACACATCCACTATCACCTCTTCATTACTGCCAATGTTATGCAGATTTTCGAAGTGTTCCCTAAACACTATTTTCACAACCATTTCATCAGTTACGAAAGCACTATTTATGTTTATTATCCTAAGCAGATTCAATTTATTCTTATTCTTAACATTCCTTGCTTCCTTCCAGAAGAGATTCCTATCCCCTTGTAAGTCCCCATTCATCCTCCTTCCAAACTGTTCACTTGCCTCTTTTTTACTCCTACGTATGCATCTTTTAGTATTCCTTTTTCCCTCCTTATATGATTCCAAACATCTTTCTTTTGAAACCTCATCATTGGCTCTTAGTATATTTAACAACGCTTCCTTTTTATTTTTAACCACTTGCATCACCTCTTCATTCCACCACTCACTGTTAACATTCTTACTTCCTACTTTAGCACATTTACATACTTCTTTCTCACTACTAACAACCGCTTGCTTCATTCGTTTTTAAATTTGTTGAGTTTCAACTTGTTCACATTCAACTGATTTATTTTTAAGTGCTCTTTAATACTTATCATTATTACCTTGTTCACTTAACTTCTCACTCTTATTTTTATTCATTTCCTTCCTTATCCCCTTCCTCTTCATCCAAGCTCCCACTAAATTAACTTTACATAAAACAACAGAAATATTTGATAAACCCATTCCTAACCCCTTCACTGATTTAACATCCAGCACATATTTCAACATCTCCTTCTTTACTAACATAAAATGTATTATACTTTTTCCTTCGATACCATCTCTACCTATACTAACTCTAGTATACTTATGAACACTCTTTTGTTTAAAGAAAGTATTTCTTACACACATATCTCTCTCTCCAAAAATCAATCACCTTCCTGCCATTCTCATTTTCTCCCGAGACCCCAAAGCCACCTGTTATACCATTCCTTTTTTGATCACCTATCCAACAATTTAGGTCACCCAACACAATCAATCTGAAGCTCCTACTCACCCCATCCAAAACATTATTCAGATTATCCCAGAAAATCGCACACTCTTCAACATTACCCTCAGATGGACCATATGTCACAATCACACATACCTTGACCTTTTCAAACTTAAATTTAACCATTAGAATTCTAGTACTCACACACAAAAAAATTTACCATAGCTCTGTACCACAGATCGCTCATCAAGATTGAAACTCCTTCTCTTCCCCTCTCATTCCTTTCCACACCAGCACATACACATTTCCCACCACACCGCTCATTTTCACAGTTTCCTTTCATCTTTGTTTCAGTCACAGCGAAGCAAATCAAATTTGCCTTTCTAAATACATCTATCACCTCTCTCCTCTTCTCCTCAACATTTATTCCTTTGACATTCCATGTACTCATACGATTCATACATTTTCGCCAAAACATAGAAGGTCGCCTACAGCGATAACGACCTTCTCCGAGGCATGTATTAGCATTCCTGGCAAAAGATAGGTAGTTGTGAGAAGTCAACAAAACTACCACTGTCCACTTAGCCGCCTTCTACGACATGCAGAACATACGCTGTGGGCAATTCTTCCTCCCCCACACATAGGAATATAAGAGATAGGGATGTCTGTAAGATGTTGTGTAGAAGAGGGGTGTGGATATAGGTATGTGTATATGATAGGTGTATATAAGGTGGTGTAAGATGTTGTCTGGAGGAAAAGTGTGGTTATGAAAAGCAAAAAAGAAAGGCGAATCATAAGGCACTGGAAGGTCATGGAAGACCCTACACACCATAAACCCAATGGGAGGTAATTTCGTCTCTGTGAGTGCGCTACTTATATATATATATATATATATATATATATATATATATATATATATATATATATATATATATATATATATATATATATATACAACTATATATATCTATATAAACACACCACCACTACGGGCAGAGCTAATCTAGGAGAGGTGTACTCGATTAATCAGAACAGGACGAAGCCCAAGGAGAGAATAGCTTGCCTTCTCCCACCCGACCAGTTGCGAACCTGGGACCCCTCACTTGGTTTGGCGAGTGCTCTAATACTGAGCTACCGGGCGCTTTTTATATAAATTAATATGAAATACTAATATATATATATATATATATATATATATATATATATATATATATTATATATATATATATATATATATATATATATATATATATATATATATATATAGAACATATATATATATTTCACATATTCTTATATATATATATAGATATATATATATATATATATATATATATATATATATATATACTCTTTCTGCTATTATATATATATATATGCCCACCTTTGTATATATATATATTATAAAAATTATGTACTCTCCTCGTTAATTTTAAGATGAGTCAAATACACATTTTTATGCATAGGTAGTTTAAAAGTAACTAACTGTGATAAATTTAAATTTACTTGATATTACGCAGATGGAGAAATGCACCCTTAAAAAATATGAAAAGAAACAAAAAACAAGTTACTTGAGTAAAATCAGTAGATAGGTAACGGCAAGCGGTTAATTGATTGGAAAATTGTTTTTTTCCACAGTTATATTGAAATACGTTTCTTTCAATC
>JABUQX010142011.1:0-2500 GCA_015478945.1 Trachelipus rathkii
AAATTTTTGCCGATACTCTTAGCCGATACCACACATTTGCGTCTTTATCTTCGAGAGTATATATATATATATATATATATATATATATATATATATATATATATATATATATATATATATATATATATATATATATATAAGGTTATATATATATCTTTCTTTCTTTCTTCTTTCTTCTTTCCTTTCTCTTTGCCCCAAGATTGGGGGTAAGGTGCTGTACAAGCATCGGAAAAGCAGTAGGAGAACATGACAAACGTCGAAAAGAAAGCCTAGCCTTACCGCCCCTCTGTACCATTAATTAGCGAGAGCTCGTCACAGACTAGAAAATCCACCCTAGAGCATCATGGGGACTGCGATGGACCCTCACTATGGTAAATCGTCAATGTAAGGGTTCACCCCTTGGCCCAGGTGGGCCACAACCATGTCCCCATACAAAACCCCGCCATTCTCTCCCATTATATATATATATATATATATATATATATATATATATATATATAGCCTATATATATATATATATATATATATATATATATATATATATATATATATATATATATATATATATATATATATATATATATATATATATATAATATATTTCACGTACCATGTCCCGCATTGCTGAAGGGTGGTGTTGGTAGTTGAAAGGTTTTGAGCTTATCAACACCATTCACGGAAAGCTAGATTTGATAGGAGGTTTTCAGCACATTGCTATCAGACGAAGAGAATTTAAAAATTTCTTCAATGACTCGACGAATTCGAGAAGGGTAGCTTCACCCTTTCTAGAAATTAAAGTTTCAAATTTCTTCTTTTTTAATTTTGCATTTAATATATATATATATATATACAATTTTATTTATATATATATATATATATATATATATATATATATATATATATATATATATATATATATATATATATATATATATATATATATATATATATATATATATATATATATATATAACTCAATTTTTTTCTGATAGTTTCTCTATCTATCTGACCTTCTGTATGTTTATATAGGCGTTTTCGTTTTTGCATTTGTGCTTACGAACTTAAGAAATGCTCGAGTTTGCGTTCGTTTTTGTTAAACAGCGCAAAATCGTAAAAAATGCTTACCAAACGTAAGGAATTTCCTTAATTCTATAAGGTTGGTATTTCCTGTGATTGCGGAATTTAGCACGTTCTTACGAAAATGTGTAAACCAAAAAAATGACGGCGTGGTAGGCCCGTTTGAATTGACGAATATTTCGTTCAATAAAATCAGCTTTAAATCTAATTTCTTCCAAATCGATAAACTCCATCACAATAGTTGATCAATTTTTTTGTAATATAAACCATTTGTTTGTTTTATTTCTGTTTATCCGAAATCGACGAGCTCCGTCACAACAGCTATAGCGGATTCTAATTGTTTGCAAAACAAAAGTAAACCTCGTAAGAAATCGTGTTCGTTTTTGTACGAAAATTGCAATTAGTACAGGCAATCGGGAGTGCCAAAGAAGTCTTATGGATATTAAGTGTAGGTTTAAGTGTTTTTATATAAAAAGATTCCAAATTTTTAAGTTCTTCACGTTTAGAAGCATTTTGAAGAATGGAGAATTTTTGAAGAGATATACGGTGCCTATTGAGGTCACAGCGATCTCTGACAGCTAAATTCTCTGGTTGAGAGATGGGGAGATTAGTTCGAAAGGAAATGCCCATGTGTTTGAAGGTTCGCATCTTTAGTTGTAGGAAAATTTGACCTACATAGTCGATGTTACAGTTGGCACATTTATATTTGTAAACGATGTGTGACCTCAAGTTCATGGAGATGCTTTCTTTAATCTTAAAGAAACTGCCAATTGAGTTGTTGTTAATAAAAGATATAAGAAACTTGCATTGTGGAAAGTTTTTGTTTAAGATGTTTCTAATCTGAAAGTGAAGATCTTTGGAAAGGGGTCCAATGCAGGGAAGCCGAGCATAAACAGGAAGTTTAGGAACATCAAATGCAGTAGTTTTAGGGCGATAAATGTTGTCGAGAAACGAGTAAACAAGTTTATCAAAAAGGTTAGAGGGATAAAGGCTAAAGCTAGAAAATTTACGGAGAAAGGTGATTTCTTCATGGAAAAACTTCCAATCAGAACAAATAACAAAGGCTTGTGTATGCGGGACCTTAGACCTGCAATTTTATGATTAAGGAAGATAGAAATAAAGAAATTAGTTCCAAGTAAAGTATTAGTGAGCTTGCGATAAATAGAAGTAGCAAACCACTAATACTTTACATGGAACTAATTTCTTTAGTTCTATCTCCTTTAATCATAATTGTAATAATACGAAGCGTTTGCGATAGAATGAATTTTAGCATTTTCTTTGCTTTTAATTTAGACCTTTTTCGTTTTTGTCATGTCATTTGTGCTTACGCTCGATAAGAAATGCTCACACAGTTTTAGCACTAATTTCCTGTTTCAGGGTTCACACTTTCTGGAAAGTCAGGGAAAAAAATCAGTCAGGGAAA